>LVTN01000743.1:0-150457 GCA_001649415.1 Musa itinerans
TTTGCTTTGAGTGCAATTCCTCCTTTTTAGTAGAATTATTAGTAGTGCCAATGACTATAAGGTCCTTTGAGAGTGTTAGTCTGAATCCCTCCCTAGTGGAGTCTTCTAGTCTTGTTTCGGGTGTAAGGAAAGCAGTTCGCCTCTATCTGTTTCGAAAGTGAGAATTGAACTAATATTACCCATATTATTCTGAATCTAGTACTAGCTTGGCGCTATGTGTTTGTAGTCGTTACTTGGCCGGTATTTTTCATAGCTTCGTTAGTGGAGTGGTTGACTCGGCAAAGTGAGTGGAGTGGTCGCTTGTCTGCTTGAACATCTTTCTTCTGTGCCCTTAATTCATTTCGGTAAGTCATACCCAGTAGTTGATAGTAGCTAGTGGAATTATTATTAGTAGAAGTCGAGAGGCATAGATAAGTTTGCCAGTGAAAAGTTGCAAATTACTAGAAGTCCTGTTCTCAAGTCAGCAGCTGCTCTTATGTGAGTTTCTGCCTTGAATTCGAATTCTTATCTTTAAGAAGGAAGCCCAGCCCATAAGAAGGGAGTCCGTAGTAACATAATGGAACTAGGAAGCAGGTCTTAAACTCAAACTAACAACTAGGAATAAGTAATTTCAGAATGAAACTTGATCCGAGCCAGTAGTAGGCGAGAGGTGAGCAAGGGGAAATTCTTAAGTGTGACAAAGGTTAGAATTCCACTAAGTAGTAAAAGAATGGACCAGTCCACTAGGAGAGAATGGAGCTGACCAATCAAGGAATGAAGCTAAGGAGTAAGGGAATGGAACTCACAAGTCAAAGAAGAAAACTAGCTACTATCGACGAATGGAACTCTTGAGAGAAAGAAGAAAACTAGCTACTATCGACCACTGCCAACCAGCCTTAAAGTAGTGGATCCAAGCCTGAAAACAGGTATACTCGGACTGAACCCAGGAAGTGTAAGAATGAAACTGGCGAGGACTTATTATAATTTCTGAAACAAGGTAGCCAAGGTATTTGTATGTAGCTAGTAAGAATGGAACTACTGCTTCAAAGACTGATACCACTGCCAGTAAGCCTTCAACTCAGTAGTGATAGGCTGCTGCTGGTTGGTATGGGACTTGGCTCCTAGGTACTCATTCTTCAACCGCTGCCCCTTATTCTAATTCGACTCAAACTACTTCTACTTAGACTCAAACCAGTGCCGGGTAGGCTGCTGCTAGGTAAAGTAAGTCTTGGTATCGATTCCCTGTCGTTAGGGTAGCTACTTCAGACTTCAACAAGTGCTACTGATTCCCTGCCTGGGGAGTACCAGAAGTCAGGAGTCAGGAGGAAGCCCTCAGTTAGAAGTAAGCCTACCAATCAGTAGTTTCATAATTCCACTAAGTAAGTAGTAAGCCTTAAGTCAGTGCCTAGGAATACAGAATTGAAGAATCAAACTAGCCACTATCAACTACTGGCAAATCATTCCACTATCAACTCGCAACGGCACCTCTGGATATAGAAGGCTAATAATTCCACTCCTTGTAGCATAATTCGACTCGGACCGGTTATTATAAGTTCTGGGCAGTACTAGTAAATAAAGGAGTTGCCAGCTGCAGGGCTTGTTTAAAGAAGTAGAAGAATTGAAGCACCTGGTTCAGCAGAGGATTGAGCTAGATTTGACGCCCCTCCTATCTTTATGGCAGTGCTCCTCTCCTTACTTTCTTGCTTGTGATGCTCGGGTAGTTTACATACTCGTTTGGGTGGAATTATGAAGTGCCAGTAGTATACGAGTAGTTTCATAAGTCTTAGTTTACAAGTAGTAGAATCAGAATGAAACTCATTGGCGAGCGAGTAGTTAAGTAAGAATGCAACTACTAACTCCAAGGCTATAGCTGCTAACTACCAGGAGTGGAGCTAGCAAGAGTAAGATCAGAATTGAACTCTCAGGAGTGGAGCTAGCAAGAGTAAGATCAGAATTGAACTCGAAATTACTATAAGGGCAGAGAATGAAAGCAGTGCATCACAGAATGTAGCTAGTGAGGGTAAGAATAGAACCTCGTAGGCAAGTAGTAATTCCAGAATAGAGTTGACTTACAAGTAGTAGTACTGTTTCATAAGAGAAGATATTGGTATTAATTCCCTGCATCTAGTTAAAGAATTCAACTTGGTAGTTAAAGTCTGCAAGAGCAAGTATGGATTATTGAATCAAGTTATCAGAATGGAGCTCTGACTAAGATCGGACTGAACCAAGGGTGAGCAAGACTAAAACTGCTCCTACTCAGAATGAGACCAGGTAGGCATAGGACGGAGCTGGTGCAGGGTAGAATGAAGCTAAGTAGTTTCAGAATGGAGCTGGTAAGTCCTAGAATGCAGCCAGTGAATCAAAGACCGATACCGGTGAGGCAAAGACTTAAACCGGGCAGACTCATTCTTTCACCCAGTAGTCCATAATAAGTGGTAATTGCAGAATTGAACTCATCAGACAAACAATCCAACCAGTGAGTAACAGAGATGCCCTAACGCTAAGATCAGAATGAAACTGGGTTGTATATAAGACTGGGTTGTGTCCCCGATCAGAGGAGTAAGTAAAGGAATTCCACTCAAACTGTTCGAGTCATAGACAGCCCAACCATTAAGGACAGAGGTAGAGAATCAGAGGATTTAGCTCGGTTTACAGCCCCAACAAGTAATGGTCAAGTTTCTTCAGTAGTGGTTGCCTTTATATTAAGTCGGTATATGAGCCTGAGTTCAAAGAGATGGATTTGACTACTTAGTTCAATTATGTACTTCAATACCATAGGGGCTAGTTCAATTCTGAAATTAGTACTTTAAAGAAAGAGCACTAGGTGTGGGTAACCTTAACTCCTATAAGAATGATTCTAGTGAGTATTAGAATAGGAATACAAGTAAGTCTCGGAATGAAACAAGCACTAGGCAAACAGAGGGAGCTGATCTTCTAGATGAAACAATAAAGTAGTAAAGGCTCACACAGGAACTCGTATTTCATTGCTACACACAAGCAACTATGCCCTGTTTTATACGAACAAAATGAACTAGAAAAGCACTTATGTCGGTTGATATGGGAAATAACCCTATGGTTCTCTTGCCCATGTTTTATAGGCACTAAATTCATTATTTCAAATCCTTAGATGTTTTTAATGTCCAACTCCATCTTGCTTTCCTAGTGGCTCTGGAAATGCATATCTATTTAATAACATAGAATAGACCTCCTGTGGACTTGTAGAATTCTTTATTTGTTGTCCGAGTGGAGAGCCTCATTCAGTTATTAGTTTACAGTTGCCATAGGTAGAAGAGATGCTCTAGTCCAGAGTCGAGGTAGGCGTTAACATTATAGGTCTGGGGCCTATATAATAAGTCTCGGGGGCAAGCAAGTAGTTCCGGTTTGATTCTGTAGTTTTCTACCTTTCCTGTAGTATACGCTTGGCAGTTTCGAGTTTCATTCTTTGCCAGTAGTGGAGAGTTTCTAGTTTTCTTCTTGTTTGTAGTAGCCGTTTCCTGTTTCATCTGTATTTGTAGCAGTTGCATCTGTATTAGTTGACTCCGGTAGATGCGCCTGATACTTGCTATGTGTTTGTGGTAGACAATAGGAAGTGGGTCAGAAAGGACTGGAAGCATGGGTTAAGGTATACACTAAAATAGCTTGATTTCTGCCTAACATCTGTAGGGTGTTCCTTCCCTGAACTAATTGAACTAGTTTACTTACCTAAACTAAGGTATTTCACTAACTATCCTATTTATCGCAACTCAGCTGCTATGGAATACTTTACTCACTTACCACAACTCTGATACTTATACTAAAATAAGTAAACTCTATCTTTCCTCTTTCACTCCTCCGACTCTACTATACGCCAACAACTCTAAATCCGGGCCAAGGCTACCACTATACAATTGAACTACTGAGACTTTATACCCGGCTAAGCAACGACTAGACAATACACTGCTAATGACCAAGCAACAGTACTAGAGCAAGAAAGAAGAATTCAGACCAGATTATTAATCTGCCCTTATATTAAGTCGGTATAGATAGAAGCCTTAGTTCCAAGAGAATTGCCTGTTTCAGAGTTATCAAGTAGGGTGTTCTAGCCAAAGAATAAGAATAGAACTAAGTAGTAAAAGCACATCTAGTAGTATACGAGTAGTTCCAGGCCCTAACTCCACTGGTCCAACAAGTAGTATTCTCTTTGCTTCCCTTAGCTCTAAACTCTGAGAAAAGTCCCCCGAAGTGTCTTCCATAGAGAGAGCCACAAGAGTTATCATATAGTAATACTGCTAATAAACTTTCTCTAAAGTACCCGAAGGGATTCCTCGGCCCAATTCCATATCTATTACTGCATGCGCTAGCCTATTTATTATGGCACTCCATTCATTCTTATCTGTCTTTGTTGCAATAAGGAGAGAGAGGCTTTGTTTCGAGGTGTGGTTTCAGTCTACTTTGGGGCAGAATATCTTCCTTTATGAGTTGTTTCATCCCGAGCAGCAGAAGTGGAATACGTCTTTTAACCCCGGCCAAGGAACTAAAGCAAACACATAGAAGGCAAGGAACTCGCCAGCAGGGTTCAATGATTTAAAGAACCAGAGGGAGGGAGATGAGTAAAACTAGTTCTGTGTTCATGGGATCGGAGGCAGGAATAGAAGCAAGATCGGGTGAGGAAGCTGGGTGAAGGGCATACTCCGGATAGGAATAAGACAGAAGACACGGCAAGTCAACTCTCTTCTCTACCTTATAACAGAGGGATGCGATATGGAAAATGAATTGGATAGGGTTTCTTCTACTTTTCTGTGTTTTTGATCGGTCTATTAGCTGAAATGCCAATGCTATTAAAAAACCCGTGTTTTGGTGAGCCAAGTCACTACTACAAACACATAGCAAATAGGCAAGCAACGTCACTTTCATAACATAACTCTATACTGTCAACTCACACCAATTACTTAAGGGCAGTACTACCGGTAGAAAACAACAACAGGAGCCATCTTCTTCCCCATTTTCCGACCTAACCTATACTTGTTACTATGACAAATCTTCTGCATCTAGTATAAGGCAAGTAATTGAACTACAAACTATGACCAAGGCAATTAGGCAATAAGCTATAAGTAAGTCAACTCAGTTAATTGGATTTCCCATAACTAGACTTGACTCGCACTGCTTCTATTCCCTCTCATCTGCCTATGTCCTTTATTAGATTCAAGTTGGGTACCATGTAGTAGTAGCACTGGTAGCATCCTTTAGCCCGAGATACCCGCTTGCAGCCTCAGATCTCAAAAACGTGAGTATAAGATAAGTATGAGTTTCCAAAGAAAGAAAGTAGAGGAAGCTATATAAGTAGAAATCAATCCGAGGAAGCTATAAGTACTATTAAACTAAAGAAGTAAGAACGAAACTACCAAGTAGTAAAGTTGGAATTTCACTCACAAGTAGGAATACCAGAGCCAAGTCACTACTACAAATAGGGTAGCTGGCAACCATCCCTCGAACCAGTTAGTAAATCCCTTTGAGCTAGTATAGTTATCAGAGTAGTAGACCAGCTTCCTTACTACTAAGTTGCCCTAGGCTAAAGCCCAGCGATTTCCCTATAAGTCTAGTACTGTTGCTTGGGCAGTTTCCCTTGGATTAAGTCGGTATCGGAGCCATAGGTAAGAGGTATAGGAGAGGAGCCTCATTCTTTTCATAGTGTGAAGCAGCTCGTTTCATTCTTTTAGCTGTTACTTTAGCTGTTACTGATGTGACCTATTTCTTTGACTGATTGCTGAAGTGCTCGTTGTACTGCTAGTGTAGCTCCCCAATTACTAGAAGTCCCCTATGATTCTAGTATTTGTCCTGTTCCAGTTCTTATTGAAGTTTCCATTCCTACCCTTAAGTAATTGGCAGTTACAAGATCTGGCTCTTCATACTTACATATATGGAATTGTATCCCCCAAACACAAGACTCGTACATAGATAAGTTAGAACTAGTTATTCTGGAGTCCTTATAAGTTAGAACTAGTTATTCTGGAGTCCTTATTAAGCCTTTCTTATTAATTACTTTACTAGCTTCTATATACCCTGGGAGTTGGTAATAACCTTACTTATATCCTCAATGGGCACAGTTTCCTCTCTGGTCTCGCCAACAGCCAAGCCTACAAACAACTAAGTAAGCCGGCCAAGCTACTACTATGAGCCAAGGATAGTTCAATTCTTAACTGAAAGTCCAGTGTTCGCCTTTTAGGAGGGAAATATATACCTTTTCTAGATCTTATGATCGGGGAATTAATGCCAATACTAGAGAAGTAGGCAAGTAGTAAAGTCACTAACTTACTAGAAGAGCCTCGTATATTAGCTATCAGCCAAGGCCTCAAACTCAACTGGGCCAATCCACTAAGTAGTCTAGTAACTTCCTTCAGGGAATCAGTGGCTTCAGGGAATCAGTGGGCTGGGTGCATTCTTGTTAGCACTGGGTTAAGTCTGAAATTGGTTAGCTCCATTCTATGCCTACCGGGTTTAGTCTTTGCCCTAGTGGTTTGGTTCTGAGTTTAACTAGCTACATTCTCAGTGGCTGTGGTATAAGTCTTTATTCTATCCCATGAGCAGGGGGCATCAGTCTCGTTAGCACCGGGTTAAGTCCGAGTAGCTATAGCACTGGTTCTGGTTAGGCACTGGGTTAAGCCTGGTTGGTAGTAGTTGTATTCCGAGCAGTACTGGTTTCAGCCTGTTTCTCACTGGTTTAATAAGTCTTAGCCCTTAGAGTCAGTTTGAGTTCCAGTCTGTAATTACTACTTTCCACTCCTTAGTTACATTCTTCAATTCCTACTTAACTTACTAGAAGAGCTTCTCCTAAATTCATTCTTTGCTCCGTACTAAACTGCAGCGTACCTCGCTTCAAAGCCCAATTACTTAAGGGCATTAGAACCTATATCTCAACTACAAATGAAGGGTTTACAGTCCCAACAAGTAATTACTAAGTGTTAGGGTGTATAGGATCTTAACCTATCGTATAGAGTAGAGCTGGGTAATCCGGGTAAGAGAGATATTCTTCAATGCAACAATAAACGGAACCAGCAAGAGCAAGGGAACCAGTTCAGTAACACCTGATTTAGAGTGGTTTCCGAAATACCCCAAAGCTTATGATCTTGAAACCGCTTCAATTCCATTCTTATAACTCACTGATCTCACTCTCACAACTGGGCTCTAATCCACCTCTGTAAACTATATACTTGGAAGCAGTCTTCTTCTCTGATAGAACTCTATTAACTCTGCTCTGAACAACTTTAGCTATTCATTAGGACTTGTTAATGGCACCGGTTATTATAAGTTCTGGCGCGCAACTATCACTCCTTTAGCGCCTTGATCGGTTGAACTTAAGTACTGGTTGTTTATACGTTACTTGGCGGTCTTCTTCTCTTATTTGAGAATTCTCTACAATAGACAGGTAAAGTAGAGTCCGGGTGCTCTAAAGCCTTTCCGGGCAGTAAAAGAAAGTGGAGGCGGGGAACCCCTGGGAAACTTCCTGCCGCGCTCCAGTACTTAAGTTCGGTTGAATCACTTATATAAGAAAGAATTGAAGTAGGAATGCTCTTATACATAGTTGCTTGTCGTCTTGCCCTTACTTATTAAGTCGGATACAGATTAACTTAGCATTCCATTAAGGTGAAGCTCAGGCGGAGGCAGAGGCAGAGGCGTAACTAAGAGACAGAGACATATGGTGGTTAACAGACTTCTTTACAGGTTCGGTGCCTGTGTTTGGGATCGGTATGAAACTAGCTAAGTATATACTAGACAAGTCACTTACTGGTACTGGCGCGGGCCCAACGGAAGGAATCAGCTGCCCTTAAGTTAATGGCGAGAGTCAATAGTGAAGCCGAAGACGAATACAGCACTTGGCCCCTATTCTTGCTTTACCTCTGTACCCTCTTGTAATTAATATACTTGTTTGAAAAGTGCTCAGTCAGTTCAAATACTTTCGCGCTAGGGTGTAAATATGTTATTCTAATTCTTTGTTTACTCCGTTTTCAGTTCAATGTTCTCCTGCAATAGGATCCTCCGCGCTCGACTCTATATATTCAATGAATTCTGCAGTTGGGTCAATCTGATCTTCAGCTTCTGGTTATGCTTCGGCGCAATAGAGGGTTGCTAGTTGGTAGTTAAATCAATTCAAAAATGCACTCTATGAATCGACACCAAATTGTAAGTTCGTAGTCCTTTTTTTAGTGAAGCCCCGCCTAGTAGTACTTTAGTAAACAAAGGATACTCGTCGCTGTGCGTATCGAACTCTCTATGAGATTAAGAGTTGCATAACTTATAGCTTCCTTGTTCTTATACAAAAGATTCTCTATTCAGTGTGACACATTAGTAGTGAGGTGAACCAATTCTAAAGAAAAGAACAAATAGAAAATAAGAATACAAAGTAGTGACTTGGCTCTTATTGTGGTTGTGGAAGAAAAACAAGAAAATCAATTCCATTCGAAAAGTAGAAAAAAAACTAGAGCCAAGTAACGGATAGACAAGCAACGGCTTACGCCGGCCAAGTCACTGCTAATGTGATGCGGCAGCAGGTAATAGTCATTACGAAGTTATTACAATCTATGTTTTCGGCGTCAGTAACAATAATAGGGAGTTATAACTGGGCCAAGCAACGGCGCAAGCCGCTGCGCGGCAGCAACAGCATAGATATGTTATGACCAAACATAAACAAGTCCTGTTTTTAAGTCCTGTGTTCGTGTTACGCGGCAGGGCTGTTCTACTACTTTTTTAGACCAATTCACTAAAGGAATAGAAGGGAAATTTAGTAGATAATTTCATAACAAAACTTCTAGATTCAGTGACTCGCTTCTTCTA
Source organism: Musa itinerans (assembly GCA_001649415.1). Classification (NCBI taxonomy): domain Eukaryota; kingdom Viridiplantae; phylum Streptophyta; class Magnoliopsida; order Zingiberales; family Musaceae; genus Musa; species Musa itinerans. Next base: position 8,788 of record LVTN01000743.1, read on the forward strand.
TAGGATAACTTAGAAAACTCTCCTTTCAACTGAACCTCGACCTGTGAAATGCCCTGCCCCAACTCGTAAACTAGGAGGAGCTACAGAACCAACACCTTACTTAAGAACCAGAACAGGGTCAGTAGCACCAGTATCAGGCCAAGTAGTAGTCCTGTTTCATAAGATAAGGGGACAAGTCACTACTAGATCATGGGGGAATCGGTGGTAATGAGGGGAATCGGTAGGCCCCGCATCAATCAGTACCACTAGCTTCAGTCCAATACCTAGCAACAGTGGTTTCAGGCTTGTTGGGCACTGTATTAAGTCCTGTTGTTACTGGTTTGGTTCGTTGTGCACTGGTTTGAGTCTCCGTGGGAGTAGTATCAGTCTGGTTGTTACTCGGTTTAAGCCTTGGATCCACCACTTTCATTCTGATATCGACTAGCTCCAGTCTCTGTCATATGAGTTAAGTCTGGGCAGCACCAGTTCCATTTTTGCTAGCAGTGGTTCAAGGAAGTAAGTAATTGGCGGGAGTGTAGTAAGGAAGTAAGTAATTGGTTGACTTAGCTCCATTCCGAGCAGCTACATACCAAGACCAATACCCATAATAGCTCCTTAGGGCACATACCAATACCAGTAGTCCCCATACCTAGCTGAAGTCTGAGTTTAACTAGTTGCACATTCTTATCTACTTCCCTCCTCTGCCTAGCTCACCGACTTATGGGTTTAAGTCTGAGTTTAATGAGTGGAATTCTTATCATAGTGTTTGAAGAACTTGATTCTAATTTCTGTTAATGACTAGCTCCATTCCGAGCATACCTAGAAGCAGTACCTAAAGCATCAGTCGGAGTAGCTACATATCGAGACCTTAACTACCTAGGCACTGGTTAAGCAAGTATTTATTGGACTCCTTAGTTCAATTCCGAGTAGCAGCCACTGATTTCATTCTTAGTTTACTTTTAGTCTTAGCCCGCTTCTTAGGGTTTCATTCTTTTACTCACGGGTGGAATTCTAACTTAACTACTCGCTTACCCAGCTGCAGTCTTGAAACAGAGACCCGAGCTACCCAGCTGCAGTCTTGAAACAGATACCCGAGCTACATACCAATACTAGCTCATCAGAGAATCGATACCACTAGCATAAGCCTGCCCATGCCTAGCTTCAGCCTGAGTATCCATAGCATCAGCCTTTGATTCACTAGCAACTGATTAAATGCTGAGCAGACACCGTTCAATTCTTACTAACCTCCTACATACCCCACATACTACTAATACCTAGCATAAGTCCTGTTGGTACCAGTCGGGTTAGCAGTGGTTGAAGCCTTAGTTGATAGAGTGGAAGCGGCAAGCAACTACTAGACAAGTTACTACTAATGTAACGCGTCAGTAGTGCGTGTTGCGCGGCAGGAGTGGGGAGTTCTTGCCCTTATATTAAGTCGAGTTAAGCCTTGGATTTACTGCTTTCATTCTGGTTGTTAGGTGTAACTAGCCCTGTAGTTGCTAGTAGCTAGTCCTGTAGTTGCTAGTAGCTAGGTTTATTCTTGGGCTTATTATGGGTGGAATTCTTATTTCTCACTTAAATAATGAAACAAGCAGCAGGCTACTCTACTTCTTAGTCGACTTCTTACTTCTTATTGGTTTTCTTATTAGTGCTTTTTGCATTCGTACCACTCACCACTATAAGTATTCTAATGCCCTAGATCAGACCACTATTAGTATATTACTAGATTAGATGCGCTAGCCTCGTACCTTAGCTACTACTATAGTATTGTAGTTAGTTATCCAAGAATAAAAGACAGGGAAGAAAGGCTGAGTTCCCCGTGTCAGTCCTATTAGGAGTAGTTCGATCCCTGTTTTCTAGGTGGTATGTCTTATAGGTATGTCTTATAGGGCAGTAGTACTAGTTTTACCCCAAGTAAAGGTAGGAAGGAAAGTTAGAGTGGTCGCCAGGAAAGAGAGACTTAAACCGAGTCGAGGCAGACTAACTGATGGAATAAAGAAAACAAGTCTTGATTTTCATAATTCTAGAAATACAGGGAAGCAAGCCTTCTAGGTGACATATAGCTTCAAAAGCCCTGAAAGTAAGATCGGGTCCCCGGAGTGTAAGTTTGAAAGTGGGCTAGTGCATTGGGGTAAGGAATAAGAGCGTTGGTGCTCTAGTTTCATCCAAACTTCTAGTAGTTTGCCCTAGAAGCAGTAGGGTCACTCTGATAGTATGAGGCTTTCAGCACCTTGTTTATAGTATCAATATTCTTTATATAAGTGTGTGTGGCAACTAAAGAGTTCAATAGGTGAGTCAAAGACTAAAACATGGACGTAAGTATGGGGCTAAGCAACTAAAAGCGGAAGTCTAACAAGGGAGGCTTTCACCAAGGAGTGTAATAGTAATAGTTAGGATCGGAGGAGCCAAACAAATAAGTAAGACTCAAAGTCAAGTAAGTCGGAATCAAAGCTCGGAGTGCCAGTGAAGTCAGCAATACTTAAAAGCTAGGAGCAGAGTGTCAGCTTGAGAGACAGGAGATATAGGCAGAGAAGAGAACTACAGGGGATAAAAAGGCTTAGACAGGAGTTTTCTAGTTGTAAATAACAGATAATACAAATGGTTACTTATTAAACCATAGCGAAGTTCTGAGTTAGAGCCGTAGAAGCGGACACAGGAGGTTAGAGGCGCTGCCCCCAGTTTAGTCTTAGTTATGAGCATGAGTCTTGTTGACGTAGTGTAAGCCCTTACTTCTGAGTTTAGTCCTGTTGCTTACGAGTTCAATCTCAATCCTTCCTTTCCTCTCCTTCTGTCGAGCTATAGTCTTCCTTTCCTTTCCTCTATCGCTACGAGCTGAACTTTGACTTTCCTCTCATCTATCGCTACGAGCGCTCTTAGCACCTCGATCTCCGGTGCCCTTTAGTCTTTTCTTTAAAGCCTTTTACTTGATTTAAATCTAAACACTGTTCTTCTAATAATGAAATAACTAGAAACAAGAACTCTACTAGTGCTGACAAGAATCGAGCAAGTAAGTCAAAGAATTGCACTGGGGCATGAAACTAATAAGTGACCTAATACTGATCTGGCTGGGGAGCCTACAAATACTAATACCTACTGATGCTAATAAGGGAAAGCCGGAATGAAAGACTCCATACCGGATATCTGGCATAGCTCTAAGACATCGAAGTGGAAAATATGGACTATCGCTACTGCCAATAAGAAAGTCACTAACAATAAGGTGCTGAAAGCCTCATGCTAACAAGAATTGAACAACGAATAGATTAGTCAGAAAAGAACTAAGAAGTAATAACCACTAGGCTGAGTAGGAAGTCAGAAGTAATAACTCAACTACCTATTAAGGAGACTAACCCTAATAGGGCCCCCGTATCATATGAATAGAGTCGTTAAGCGCTTAAGTCATAATTCAACCATAAAGTCATAATTCAACCATAAAGTAGGGATTACAGGTTAAGATAAGCGTAAGGAATCTCAGTTAGAATACAGAATGCAAGAGCTAGCTCTGGAAGTGAGAACTTATATGCAAAGTACGAATTTGACTCTAAAGTTGGAATACCAGGTTAAGACAAAGGATCGGAAGGTCACTTACCCACCTAGTTCTCCCAGGCAGTAAAGGAAGAATGCTACAGCTAAAACAACAGTACTTCCTTCAAAAAGCAAATGGGAATTAACCACTACCTTTGCTTCTGAAACTCGATATAAGGAAGAAAACAAGAAACTAATAATTCTACCCTAACTTTCCAGTAGTAACTCTTTCTCGCCCGCCATAGCCCCTTTCTTTAAAGTCAAGTAGTAACATCCACCGTAGACTATCTCTTTCAAGTAGGGAGAATAAAACCAACGAATGGGAGGGCAGTAAGTCAGACTTCAAGGTGCACATAGGAATTTCAGGCAGTATAGAGTAGTTTCATAATTCAATAAGTCAGCAAGGGAATTAAGGTTACAATACGGAATCCCAGAAAGGAGCCTAAGAGTTTTCGTCTTGTTAGGCACTAGTTCAGTTTGAGAAGCAGTAGCACAACCCCCGCCTGCAAGGGCCAATATGAGTTCAATTATGAAACATGGAACAAAGACTTCAAGTAGGGAGTGGAGTCGCCGTTTCAGTCTTCTAGTTAGTAAGTTGTAGTCTTTCTCAAGCTTTTAATGTGTAATTTCAGGTATAGGGTTTGTGCTCGGGCTCGAGGCTAGTGTTTTGGTTGGGGCATTGTTGCTTTCATTCCTACTTATTTAGATATATTGAGTAAAACTAGAGACCCTTTTAGACCCCTTTTCGACCGTAAACCATAAGAAAAAGAGAATCCAATCTTCTAATGATAAAACACATGATTACCATATTCTAATTAATTGACTATATTCTAATTACTGATGTTTGTATTAGTTGGGGCATACATACGAGATTAGACACCCAATACCAATACCATTGAGATGAGACACCCAATACATTAGTTTTCAATTCACTAGAACAACCAGTGCTTATTTTGTTTGATGGATAGTGGTACTCGAAGCGACCTATAGTATATATGTATGTGCTCCTTATCGAGTATAGTAGTACGTGCTCCTGATAGCTCACCTAGTGCTATAAAGTAGACAATAAATAAAGTAGCATCCCTCATTCATAGCAGGGGAAATTATTACTTGCAATTGGTCGAGGAAGAATGATGTTTACTTATAATAAATGGATTCGTAGTAAGTTATTATTTCATCGAACCTTGTTTTGATGTATCTTAGCCACCAAGCACCTTCCAACAACTATGGGATCGACACTACTGACAAACTTGATGACTACCATTCTATAGCAGCGGATCTCAAACCTTGCTCTTGCTCCACTGACCTCGGATCTGAACTTATTGGGGTTAGAATCAAACAACTCAGAAACAACTGTCCCTAAGCTGACTATCCTCTCCTTTAGTCTTACTATCTATTCCCTTATTTGTGGGTTTCGAGCTTATATACTACCTAATGAGTTGCACTAGGGAAAACTTCTTCCCGAACTACCTATACTATAGAGAGAGTGAAATCCATACTAAGCTAAGGAGAATGGAAATAGGAACTGAGGGAATTCCACTTGCTACTATCAGAATCGGCTACTGTCCCACTAACTAGAGAGCGAAACCACGAATATATCTTAGCTTAGACTTTGTCCCCTGGCTTCCAATCTGATATTCCTGGCTTCTGACCTTGGTTTACTGCCTTTGATCCTTCCTCTTTCCTTATTTCACTAATGACTTCGATTCTTTATTGCACCAGCTAGCTTGTCCCTCTTGGTTGGCTTCGTTCTTCTACCCACGTATGTATTTGTCTTTTCAACTCCTTACCCTTCTGACTTAATATCATCCCTAACTTTCTAACATAGGAATAAGAATAGGGTTTTTGTACGGGCTACTAGCGCATGAGACTAATAGAAATGCTAAGAAGCCGGGGAGGGGAAATGCAACAAGGAATTACTAAATGATGGACTTACTCCTAATTGAACTCCTATCCAACTATTCGAATTTGACTAACCATATCTTACTTAGTGGTCTTCTACAATCCGACATAAGGTTAACTACTCACCTTAACCAGGAATATTGATAACAAGAATGGAGCTACTACTCACTATACTTACTACACAGCTAAAAGGGCTTTCACTCCCAAGTCATAATCAAACCATTAATGCAGGGGGCCGTGTATCAGACTTTAGCTCGAAATGCCGATTTGAATCACTGCTAACAACGACTATAATAATAAGAATAAGGTGCCCGCCTACTTAACTTACTATTAGCCTGTCACTACTACCTTGATGCTTAGTTCCAGCTCTGCCTTTCCTTAATCTAAATCTTACCTGTTCGCTTCTCATTCTCTTTCTTCTAGGCATATAACCTTATTCTAGTTATTTACAACTACTTTTCAGAATAATCCCACTAAAAGCAGGAATACATCACTCCATAACAAACCAAACAAGCTGTAAGGCTGTAACTCGAAGCTGGGAATTCAAAACTCACAAGCGCAAGACCGATATATGGGTATCAGATTGGAACTACTGTTTACAAGATTCAAACAATGACACTAGGTCTCATAGTAAACCAAGAATATAGATAACTAGAGAGCCATAACCAAGCCTTACTCCTGATGCCAGTGACCAAGCCTGACCTCGATCCCACTCCCTATAAAGCGGGATGAAACTATAGCACCGGGCAGAAGCACTTAACTGCTCTCACAGGGATCATCCAACTCAACAGAACCAGGCAAGTAAGTCGCTGGGCGTGTGGGGTGTAAGCTATCGTATTGGTCTTCTATTCCTTTACCTCAGTCTTTCAATTCTTAACTTCACTCTGTATTTACCCTCGGCAACTCCTGATCCAAAATCTCGATTGGAACCAGCAGTCCTACGCTCTTAGCTAAGCCTACCGCTCCTCTCTTTCATTCCGTGATGCAAACTTCTAATGGGTCTGCCAATCCTTTATCCGAGTCTTGCTTTCCTGTCTATAAGGCTAACTTTCATTACTTTCTTTCTTCAAACTTACCTACCCGAACTATACCTATAAACTGACCTTCCCGACCACCTCTACCTTGCATTCTGAAAACTGCCATACCACTCCAACAGATAGGCCTGACAAACATAGCTGTCAAACTGTGCCACGGATATACTTTATTGCTTTGGGTCTTACTTTTTCGTTTCTTATTCTTGTACTTGTTCCTATAAGGCCTAGATTCCTGTCCCTTGAAGCCACCAAGCAACTACTAGACAAGTTACTACTAATGACCGCCAAGCAACTACTAACGACCAAGTCACTACTAACGACCAAGCCGACCTACTCTCTTTACCGAACCAGTTGAAACAGCTTACGTAACTGCCGAAACAGAAGGAAGAAAGAAAGACTAACCTACACTTTCTTAAGTCTATAGAGGCAAGGAAGAAAGAAAGACTAACCTACACACTTTATTAAGTCTATAGAGGCTGGAATTGAATCAAGTACGGATGCAGACGAAGAGGAAGCAAATAGGGCGTCATCAGTCCCACTTCTATAAGAAATAAAGAAATCAAGAATAAGCTTAGATTCTATCCCCTACCCCCACTGGGACGAAACAAGAGTAGTGAAGTTATGCTCGGGGAGGATCACAAAACAATAATAAAGACTAAATAAAGAAAACGTAGTTGTAACTACTAACGGACAGAAAGACAGCCAAGCAACTACCGAGATGATTCGCCCCATTTTGAGGATTCGCCCCTCCCTTCCTTTGACTTAGGAGATTCTATCTTATTAAAGCGATGGAGCAGCAGCGGATATAGATGCTTCATCTGTCACTCCTTCCTCTTTGCCTTATTCCTAGCTTACTCTGTTCCTTTGGTTTGGATTGGAAAGAACTAGCCCGCCTTCCCTGCGTTCCTGCTTGAAAGCAAATCCCCGCCTCTATCTAGTCTGCGGATGCCTTATACGTACTAGAAACGGAATCTGAGGAAAATAAGATTCCCCGGGAGAGTAAGGAAAATGGAGTTCACCCCTAAGGTCGAGTAACAGCGTCCCCATACCTCAGTAATGAAAGTGTGGATTGGATGGGGTTGGCCTCTTCCTGCCCTAACTAACCTAGTCTTTACTTTATTATTTCTACTATTATTCTACTTAACAGGGCTTCTATCGGAACTAGACCTGAGGCAAGGAAAGCAACTGAGGATTAGCTTCACTAGCCTATTTCTTGTGAACTTATATACTACAACCTTGTGAACTTATGTAAACTCAGAGGATACAAAATCGGAATAGGAAGGTTATTGCCTAAATAGTAGTCTCTTCGGATCTACAACAGGATAGCTCCAAAAGAATAAATAAGCCTGAACTTATAAGTACTGGTGGGCTTGTTGTTCACATGATTCTTCTTCACTTCTACTCTTTTCTTTCCCCTTGGCTCTTCTCCCTCTCCACTCTATGTTTGTGTTCAATAAACCTATAGTAAGAAATGCAGCAAATGAAAGCTAATTAGGTAGTAAGTATTGAAATAACCACCCATGTACCTTAACACAATTACGATATCTGGTCAGTTAGGTTTCTTCAGAATCCATATTCCCATACAATGACTAGAATAGACCATACATCAACACTAGGGAATTCCATAGGCATCTTTGGGACACCCATTATTATCTAAAGTAATGGCTTTCTATATAGTGCAATGCTTCAAGCACTAGGGGGCAGCATCAATCTCAAGCGAGGAAATCAATAAAAGGACTAGCAGCATCATAAACTCGTAAGCTTTCCACTTCTCGGAGAGCTTCAGCTAGCAAACAGCAATAAGAATCCCAACCCTTAAAGATATGGCCGGGGACAAGTCGACAATGACAAGGGTGTGAAATGCCTTCTGATGGAATGAACCTCCCCTTTCGAGTTCTGTTTTTAATTTGACTGTTCCCTTCACTCCCAACGGTCAGATAACTTCCCTTTTTCTAGTTAACAAAGTGTTGGCCAGATGGTCAGTCTCACTAATATTCTCCTGTAATAGGCACTCGTCAGCAACTCTTATGGAGCCTTTCTATACAATAGGTAAGGTCGTTTTGTTTTGATGGGTAGTTTCATAATTCCCAAAAGGAAAAGCTCGTGTCCTTACTAAGGAATACAAGTCCCTCGTCTGCTTCAGTCACTGGTGAAAAGCCCAACAAACTCAAGAGGTTACTAATCCATCTCTGTGAGTTACTCATCTCCTTATCCCCCCGAAAAAGTCAATAGCTTCCGGGACAGTTCACAATCTTATTTTAGGTTAGGCACCGCACACAGGGCTCTTTCTAATCCTCGTTCGTCTTTAGAATCTTCATCATCAGAATAATCAGTTACGTCTCGGAATCGTACTAATCTAATAAGGAATGATCGGCCAAACGAGTAGCACCGGAATCTGCGTGAAAGGGAGGACTTCATACGCTGAGGAACAACTAGGCGTGATTGTAAGGCAATCTTGTCCACTAGCCATTCTACTCCTTTATTAGGAGGTTACAGCCTTTATTCTTAATCAAAGCCGTGAAGATGAAGAGTAAGGAGCGAGGTTACGAGCTGGCAGAGACAGAAAACGACTAGTAGCAGGCAAGGTGTGCTCATTCCCTGAGAAACCGCTCTGAATTATGCCTCCATAAAGGTTTTAGCAATAATAGTAGTAACATAAAGTCCTCTTACTCTGGATAGCTAGCGAGAATAACACCTTATCTTTCTCAAATGTCCCCGGTAAAGCAGCTAACCCAGCTTTGTATTCATCTTCAGTTTCGGTCTTTCCCTTTCCATCGAGGGCACTTATTCAATCCGATAAGGCACTCGGTTCATTCCTTTTTGTCACTTGTTATAGGGATTTTCTTGTCAGATAGGCTCATTCAAGCTCAAGCCATCTAAAAAGGGACCTCGGATTACAAAAATAGCATAGTTTAGGGCGAGCAGCCAATGATGAACCTTTCCTTTTGGAAGTCTGGCAGCTAATGAGTAATGAGCGAAGCCTTCTAGTGGGCATAGAGAGCAGATGTAACTACCTAAACGGCAAAAGAAAATGTTGCCTAAATTGTCAAAAAAGAAGAGAAAATAGGCGACTTACCTGTAACACTCACCGAGCAAGTGAAAAGTAGGTTGAGAAAGAGTATAATCCAGCAAGTCCTTCGAAAGGAACATCATAGCGCGAGCAAAGCAACTAAACTAAAGGTTACCTTCAGAGATGAAGCCCGAGGAATGAAAGATACCCCAAGAGACTCCATTTCTTTATTCAATGTCAACCCCCTTAACACTCCATTATGAAAGGAAGGAGCCCTACCCTAGTTTTGAGTTACTGATTCCATAATACCTCTGGCTAATTCCATTGTTTCCACTATAGAGTTCTAATATCCGATGCTGTTAGCTCGAGTGAAGGAACCGAGCTCCAGAGAGCTTTTTAGTCGATGCCTTTTCTTCAGAAGCCGAGAGTGAAAGAGATACGGAGTAGGTAAAGTGAGTTGTGTATTGTCTGCTTTGCCTAAGAGACAGTCCAAGCAATTCCCGCCAGAACAGGAACACACTCTTATAATGTATTAGTTGCAGTTGTTACCGGAGCAGTTGAAAACATTTCCCATATCAATTATATCTCCTGCTTATGTATCAAATACAGAATTATTGAACTCCTAAGAATTTATACATCTACATATCTCCACTAATTCACTCCATGGTTTATTTATAGCAACTCCGATACATCTACTCAGAGCACTAGGGTAGCTATTATATCTCAATACCATCGCTAATTATTATGTTTGTTACCTCGGAGTTCAATTAAGACTTAAGTATTTACTAAGATAAGAGAGCTTAGTTACTTGCCTGCCTTTGTCTACTTACTATGTTGCTTGTCTTCGTGTTTAACACAGCCTTACAGCATTGTGCTTCCTTTAATAACAAAGGTTTGCGCTGTTCACTTGCTTGTTGAATTGAGGTAAAGTAATAAAATAAGAAATTAGGTAAACAGGAATAAAATAAGAAAAGTTCGAATGGAATCTCATGCACATATGGTATAGGGGAGTAACCTCACGGAAACAGATAGAGGGTCACGGAAACTTACTACGCGCGAAGAAGGAAAGGAATATATTAGTAACTCTAAAGAGGAGAATAGAGGCACCCCTTAAACTCGAATAAGCATTAGTGAGCGGTGAAAGTAAGCTAACTCACTCCTGCCTTATAGTGTTAGGCAGTTGTCAAGAGCAAGTAAACAAGCTTAGGCGCAAACAGATAAAGTGAGTAATGCTCCTAAATTCCTCATTTCTCAAGATAGAGAGATATGATTTAGTTTGAAAGGAAAGGAAGGGAGGGTGCCAAGAATATTATGACTTAAAGTAAGGAGTCAGCGGTTCAATAGAATTCATAACTTCCACTTCAAGACAAGGAGAGTTTGGAGAAGAAGATAGTCGAGTTCCAAAAGCCCGAGTAGAGTTAAGTTCACCGCTTGCTTGCACTATTTTCTATTCCAATTCTATGTCAAAGTAATCTCGTGGAGTTCCGACTTAACCATTCGACTCGAAATATGTTTGATTCAGCCAACACCGAACCGATAAGTACTCTAAATCAGAAGCAACAGAGATATATGTCCTGTTTTATGGAGATAGATAAGTTGTTGTTCGAGAAAAGAAGTACCAAAGATAAGATACTAGAGAAGAAGAGGAATAAATAAGCTATATCCCCGGAGTAGTAAGGAGATAGAGAAAATAGAGAGTAAGTAGAACGATCTGCTGCGCGGGAAAGTCAACCTGATATGAAGCAGGCGTTGCACTTGCAGAGGCAGATGCACTAGCTGGACGGAGGCAGAGGAGAAAAGAAAAAGACAGAGCCAGTACTTATAATTTCGGGCTCAACACTTGATAAGGACAGAGGCCCAGCCCTGTTAGATAAGTGGATTCTATTTGGTGAGTCTTGTAATCCGGTCCCCGAAATCGTTGTTTCTATTTGCTACTTTACTTCGAGCTGCGAGATACCTTGACTTCTTTCCCTTGCTTGTGCCAGTGTTGTTTACGAGAATGTATGTCTTCCCGCTCCAATAAGTAAAGCTCCTTACGCGCTAAACTAAATGACTCCCTAACGGCTGCTTCATGAACGAGACGAGGATTATGGTGTTTGTTGTCGTGTAGTTCCTTTAAGTGTTGTCTATGATAAGAGAGATTCTGATGTTTCATGTATTTGAGTGTTATGTTGTCATGTATTTGAGTGTTGTCTTTGTCTACACGAGATAGGATAACCAGAATATGGATAAGATTTGAGAGTAATAGATGGATGCTGAATGGAAAGTGAAGTAATAGAGATGGATTAGTAATGGAAAGTGAAGTGATAATTGAGTTCGCTTACCATAGAATAGATGGTAGGGCCTCACTGCGCTTACTGCTTGAAAACAGACTTGTTCCTTGGAGTATTACTTAGCCAAATAAACAATTCCAATCTTTTCCTTGGCGCAAAAACAAGTAAGGGCACATGGGAGAAATTCTATTCCACAGGAAAAGGGTGCCTCTACCTTATCAAATATAGTGTTGGGAACTGGTCTATGGTTATTTCTACGTTGAAATCCGTTCTTTCCCTAGTAATGCTATATAGCGCAACCACTTGAACCTCAACTAGAACACCTATTATTGCAGACTTGTAAGAGGACTAATATAATAGCTGACTTGTAATAATACGAATATAATAGCGGACACTTGAATAACTTTATAAGAACAAACACGAATATCATAGGCGCACGAAACAATAAAACGAAAAGCCTTCTTCCACATAATATAGTAAATACACCTATTCTTACAACTAAATAATGCGCTAACTCCTGACTCACTGCGACGCTTTGCTTCCCCTTTCCGAACCCTAGACGTTAGTACTCTGTGAAAAAGCCTAACGCGAACGACTTTCCCGGGGTAACCAGATGCAGATGCGTCACTTGATACTCAACCTGAGAAAGCTCCCCTTCCTATAGACTCACTTCTGCGCTCAAGAGATTAGATTCCACTACTGTAGTTGCGCGAGTGCAAGAGATGAGATTCCGAGTAACACTAGATTCCATTCAGTAAGGGCGTAAGCCAGGCCAGGGTAGAAAGAAGGGCTAAAGGGAGTTTCAATTCCAGGGTAGAAAGAAGGGCTAAAGGGAGTTTCAATTCCTGCTTGTTCAGGACAATCTGGTAGGTTGGTAACTACACTTCTTGCCTTTCCTGTATCTATGTTCTTTGCTCTAACGTAGAGTAGGATGATTCTTTACTTATATATATATGGAGGTGCGTTCCCCTATTCTCTCTCTTCAAGTCCGGGTCGAGGGTTAAGTGCGGAGCCGAGCAAGACACATCAGGAAATACAGTGTGAACAGCTCTAGCAACGTTCTTTCCCTCTTCTTGCTTTGCTTCTTTGTCTTGTATGAAGTCTCGTCTTGCATTGCTTCTTTTCTTTGTCGTCGTAGAAAGGTGCGCGCTAGTATGTTCCCAATATAGGCTTTGTTAAGAGCAGAAAATCCAGTAATGCTATATGCGTTGTTAATCTCTAAGATATCACCATATATATGTATGTTATTTGAAACAACCAAACAAGCAAAACGGATATAGTTGACTTGAGTTCGAGCAAGCAGACAACTTATTGTGTTCGTTAGGCGTTAGTACAAAAAGCGCTTATGCAAGTTATTACTTCATCATCGGGAGTTACGTGAGCAACTATCTACTTGGAACTACAGTCAACAAGAAAAGGAAAGTTACGTGAGCAACTATCTACTTGGAACTACAGTCAACAAGAAAAGGAATTATATGCCGAGCTACTATCCCTTTCAGCACACCATCATAATCAAGCGAGAACTTTGAGTCTTTGCTGACTTCAGGCAGGCCCAAAACCAAAAGACTAAGCGCTTACTGAGTTTAGAGTAAAAGTAGAAAGAGGTGATTGTGTTGCTGTAAGAAAAGAAGCAGGGGGGGCAGTTAAGTATACAAGATCAGAAGATGGAGCAAATGACATTTCACCAGCAGGGGAAGTTGTGCGCAAGTCAGTTGCAAGCCTAAAAGATGCTGTTCGAGTGTTGTCTAGTAAGGGTGCTTGGTTGGCTTGGGGGCAAAGTTCGGTTTGGTGCTTGTCCTTCTCAAGTCGATGTCAACTTTACTTCTTTTGCTTATTCAGATCTTGTGCTTCTCTGGGGGCGATAACGGAGCTAACAAATACACTCTATTTCAGTGCGCGCATGATATGATGTTGTTGGGTCCGGGTCAGGCAATCTCATCTGTGTTACACTTATCTTATTGAGGCACCGATACCGCTATCCCTATTTCCAAGAGAAGAATGGAGTGAGGCCCTTTCGTTGATTCCATCTATGATTAGACTGTGCATTGCTTCCTTTCTTCCAAAGCAGACTATGGCACTTTTGCTTGTTTCAAATCATATAGATCGCAAACTAGAAACTTATAATCATCTATCTCACCGCCTAGCATATAACTGAGTAAAAGCCCTATACAGGACATCTTCTAGCGTAGAAATAAGACTCTCCAGCACGCACATCTCTTATAGCTTCAGTGGTTAGCGCAACTAAAGCACCTGCTCCATCCCTGACTTGATGAACGATAGGGCGAGAAGCATGACCAAGTCAAGAACGACTTTCTAGAAAGAATGGGACTATTGCCGATAAGATAAAAAAAGGTAATTAAGGGAATAAAACTCGGGGTACCCTATAAGAAATGAACAGGAAATATAGGATTCAATTACAGCAAACAGGAAAGCAACTCATACCGAACTTCTAATAATTGCTCTCACTAAATACTAGGGGAATAAAACAAACACTACCTACCTTATTTATTATCATAATCAAATGTAAGTAAACCAAGCTTATTATCATAATCAAATGTAAGTAAACCAAACCTTACTAGAAAATCTCACTCTTCAACTCAGGAGAACAGACTGATTAAATGCTTTCCCTTATCCTAGGCTGTAGCTCTTGCCTTTCATTCCGCTACCCTTACATCTAAATCGGATTCCTATACTTGAACCAGAAACAGGGGGCAGATATCTAAGTGGCACTGCCTAAAGAATATAACCCATAAGTAGGAGAAGCTAACTACCGATAACAGGACTAACACTAGTGCCAACGAGACCATAGCTCTTAATGTGGAACCCGGCTATTACTAGAAGAGTGGAACCGCTGCTTCTAAGCATTAAGCTCTAAACTCAGGCTTACTTTGCTTTAGCTAATTCTTAAAATCCCTAAGGGGTTGATTTAGCTCCTGCCTACGAGCCTGCCTATAAGTAGTATGACTTGACTGACTTTTCAACTAAAGCTAGTGCTTCTAATCTAATATAGAACCTCGGAACTAAGACTGGAGCTACCAATATCAGAAAAAGGAAGTAAGATATGCTGGTCTACAATACAAGACAAGTAAGATCCAGAGAAAGAATGGAGCTAGCGACAAATAGGCTACAGCTAATACGAAAAAGGCTAAATCCAGAAACTAAGGACTTCCTTTACTGCCTTCTATTCTGACATGCCTACCGATGTATCCTGACTTATAAGTTATTGTAGGCTAACAGGGCTTGCTACCCTGCCTCTCATACTGTAGCTACTGATTTGGATTCTTGAAATAGTTATAGGATCCGGACTTTATTGACTCATCGCCTGCGAACTACTATCAATAAGACTGTAGCTCGGAACTAGTACTTGACTTCCCTTACGGATACATATCTTTACTTTGTGTGAACCTTCTCTTTCTTTGCTGTCTCTTGTTCCCGCACTGCTTACTTTGCTTCTTAGTCAATGGGGGACGATTCGATACATGTCGTGTACAGGAATAGAATCCTACTAGTGCTTATAAGAAAGCAACTGCTACGGAGAATACTCAAGCTCAAAACTCAGAGAAATACAACTTCCAATAATGAAAAACAGAGCTAAAGAACTCGACTCGGAACAGGGAATTCCAATAGTCACTCCCGGAATGAAACCAATGCTACCGAGGCTTTCACTCCTAGGGTTGCTACCGAGGCTTTCACTCCTAGGGTAAAGAAAAAAACTGCTAATGGAGAAAGGGTTGAACCCCGGGGAATCAAGAAACCAACTACTGATGATCAGACTTGAACTAGCGCTTATCGTTCTGTAGCTACTGACCGCTTTCAACCACGAAGTTAACTCTTAAAACCTGCCTTTAAGTCTCTCGCTTCTAGCTCTAAGCCTACCGCTCTTTGCTTACAAACGTCAATCAAAGCGCTCCTAACTGGAATTGCACTCGAACGAGGGAACAAAACGACTAATAGAAAGAATAGACCTGGGCATTATTAGAATGGAACAAGGGCATATGATACTGTCCCTACAGCTTCACTTATTATGAGAACACAGCTACTACCATGAGAATACCACTACCACTTATGATAACTCGACTCGGAACTCCATCGAATACTCCTGCTTCCAAGGCCGCCCCTCCTTTCTTTGATTCTAACATATCTGCCCGAAACTCCTGCAAGAACTTAAGTACTGGACTTATAATAACCGGCACTACCACCTTCAAGTCTGGATTTCCCTTTTTGACTCTGATACTCCTTTCTCTTATTCTTACTATGACTATACTCTCCTTTCACTTTTCCACGACTAATCGATCCCTCGACTCTTATGTGTCGATTGTAAGTCTCCTAATTGTATCTGTCTGTATTTCAACAACGTTATTCTATATGATATTAGATAGTGGGTTATTAGCAACAAGTGGTTTCAAAAGAAGCTCTTTCTTTCTTTTTTCTTGATAGCTCTTGTGCACGCTAGTTTGAAGTTCCTACCTATGAATGAACGAGTGACTGAGATATCATAGACTAATGGATGCTACCAAAAGAATGAACGGTTACCCCCTAGCACCCTAAAGAACGAGCGGAGTGACTTGAAGAATTTGTACGCCCGCCTCTCCCCCGACTTGAAGAAGAAGTCCCAGAACTTATAATAACCGATGACCACCAATGCATGAACGATGGGCCCACTATGATGCATGAACGATAGGCCTACCATGCTATGAATGAGAGATGTCGACCGAAGAATTGAATGAGCACGGAACCCTCCCTCTATGCACCAACCCTCTGTGCACCAACCTTCGATGCACGTCCGATGTCGCCCAGTTGCTCGTACCACGATGACGGATTGAATGGTTGCCTGCAGAATGAGTTAGCTTATTTGTAGAGTTAGTGAACCATCCCAAAGAAGGAGTTCACCCACCTTGCAACGTCATCCAATGACTTATTGATGTTACTAAAAGACTGAGTTACCCACCATTTGAAGAATGAGCCAACTGCCCTTTTTTTATTGATTGAAGACCGAGTGAACTACCCCTTCCTTATTGTTGACCCCTAGCCCTGTTGCCCGACCCCATTAATAGAAGGTCCCTTGCACACTTTTTCTTGGAGCAGCATCGCTACGAGTATGGATGTGACTTGCAATTACTTACTATGCACCCGCACTACCATCGAAAATCCATTCGCATAACTATAGCTGTCTTTAGACCACGTTTCCCTCATCAAATACTATCCAATCTTATGTGGGTTAACACAATGGTGAATTTCAGAATATCATAATAAAGGAGAGAATCAAAGCTAGTAGCAGCAGACTGAGAAGAGAAACTGTAATGGTAGGTTGGAACAAGGCATAGACATTGAAGGTAGTAGCAGCAGAACGAGAGACAGGAAAGTAATACTCTAGCTTGGGCATAGGGGAATCTGAGGTGGGCATATGATTTATAAGTAGTAAAGCATTTAATAAGTAACTGGGGCTAAAGGCGTCAATTCTCACTTTCGGGATTCTATTTCCATTCTTCTAGTTCAATACCAGAGTAGTATACATTGCCTGGAATTATAAGTACTGGTGCTTGCACTTACTATATTCAAGTCGAACTAGGCAGCCCTGGGAAAGTTGCTCACGTTAGCTTACGGGTGCATTAATGAGCAGCTTGATGACATTCCTACAGCAGCTTGATTACATTCCCACTTGATAGAAAGAACATCCGGGCCGGGAATCAATTAATCTTTGACTCGGCGTCCGGGAAAGTTACAGAATTCAGTGTGTAGTTGGCGGAACCAGTCTACTTATTGCTAGGAAAACGGAACAAGTCTACTCTACTTAATTCTAGGAAAATATGCATTTCAAGAAAGAGAGCCTGGCGGGGGATAGGAGAGAGAGGCCAGTACTTATAATTCCGGAACTCAGAGTCTTTCCTTTGATACTTCAACCTATAGCCAACTAACTATAGCCTTTATTACCTCACTATACCTATAGGGCAAGCAAGCATTCTTTGTTATACTCTGACTCTTATTACATGATTCCATATGAGGCTCAACTGTCTGCATTCGAAATGAATACTTTTTTTTCAATGAAACAAGCCAAGGGCGCAAGAACAAGAAGAAAACCACTATTGGCTGCTTTCTTAGGTAGAGCAGAGTATTTATAAGTTGCAACCCGAAAACAGGACTATACCGGAATAAGCAAATCACTTACTGGAGTTAAGGGGGAAAAAGCGATGTCTTTCATTGATTCTATACTATTGAACTATCTAGTAAGAATTGGATTTCACTAACATCACTTCAACTTCGTAAAAGACGAAATCCAATCTCAAGTAAGCAAAAAGCGGGAAAGGAAAGGTGGAGTTCGGAAAAAGAAAAGAATAGAAAGTACTGGCAAGGAAGCCCGTTGTAACGACGAGAAAGTCGGTGGTGTACTAAAGTAGATATGTATATATATATGATTGATTGTGCTCTCATCAAGAAAGAAGAGAAAGAATGCGAATGTACCTTAGATAATGCCCAATATGCGGTGTGTGAAGCATCTATTGACTTTGACTTTCATCGCCATCATCCTATCTATAGAAATGGAATGCAAGCTAAGCGCGGGTCTGGTCTTCTGGGTTCCCCTCCAGTCTTGTTCGGATACTTGTGTTGTATCCGATGGAAGCTCAACTATGTTGCTTGCACTTACTTACGCTTTCCCTTTATTGTCTACTCAATAAGAAGCGAGCTTTCTATTTCGATTTACTAATATAATGCTTTCTATTTCTCTTGACAAATCTCATATTTCTATACGATGACATCAAAGAGGAATGCGACGCCCCCTCCGCGGAACTCGTTGAAACTATGAACCTCCACCCACCCACGGAGCTATTTAGGGAAGAATCAAGTACTTGCGTAGCGCTTAAGGGAATCCGGAGCTGGTATAAAAAGAAGGGTTTCTTATATAACACTGGGTAATAAGGGATATATGATTCCGGGTAATAAGGGATATATGATTCAATTCATTCTTGTTTGACAAGGCGCAAGTTCCATTCCGTATTTGGCCAGCAGGATTAGGTGGAGCAGGATAAGAATCAATAGCTAAAGCAGTAAGGAGAGTTCCAGATTCCAGTTTGAATCTTTCTTTGTTGGCGCAAGTTCCATTACTGTTGTTGGCGAAAGCACATCTGTCCTTCATACTTGTTCTGTTGCGGTAATAGAATCAGCAGAAAAGCAATTAAGGTCGAAAGCCTGAGCTGGAAAGTCAACTCGAGAATCATAAGAAACAGGAGAAAGATCTTTGGGGGTGAGAGTGGAGTGATTGTGCGAGTACTAAGTATAGAATTGCTTGTTTATTGTTTCGGATCTGGAAATGAGGTTTATGTGAGCAAGGAAAGTACTGATACTTACGACTCGATTTGAAGCTGAAGAAGCAAGGGAAGCAGATTCCTATTTCTCAAATACAGTCTAAAGGTAAGAAACAACATTATGAGCTAAGCTAGGTATTCCACAATAAGTCACTCACACCTAGTAGAAGAAGTCACCAAGGAATAAGTCACTCACACCTAGGAGAAGCAGTTTTCATTTCAATAGAATATGCCGGAGCTGGAAAGTATCTCGGTGTTGTCGACGAAACAGGAAGTACTGAAAGCTAACGTGGAGTTTCATAAGTAATATAGAAGTAATAGAATCATTAGCGAGGTATTATCCATACGGTAACCAACCAACCCTGTGCTTCATTCTGGAATTCCAATAGAAGAAGAGGTGGTTGTATCAAAAGACAAAAGTAGATCTCGCCCAGAGTTATTAAAGGAAGCAGAACTCGCTAACAAGCAGGGCAATAAAAAGTACTCTTGTTAAGGGGTAATTAATCAGTGACTTATAATAACCGGCTTAATTCAGTAATGGCTTAAAGGAATCCGTTCTTTCTCAAATGGGAGTTAGCAATATAAGCTAAATGTGTTTGTTTACTAGAATCCATTAGTGGTAGTGGTAGTGCACTCTCTTCACAATCTTAAAGCAGTTGCGCTAAGCTTACTTGAGCGGGTGTGTTAGCTTACTTTTCTCTTTCTTTTGATGCGTGAGATTAAATGAATTATTTGATGAATTATTTGTTTGACTTGGCCATGATCTGTTACATTTCTATTACATATGTTATGCCGGGTGCTGGTGCTCGAAAGATGTTACCTCACCTTTTTACTTGACATCTTGTTTGTTCCAGTTTCGTTAGCGCAACTCATTCATTGAAATGCAATTAACAAAGAAAAGAAATAGGAATGGCAGATTACAACCCTCCCCTTTCATATAAGGATCTATTAGACTAGCCCTACTGACTTTAGACTCAACCTCTTATTCTCCATAGGATTCCACTAGAACAGGACATTCTTCGGCGGAGGCTTATTATCTGGTTTACCCTGACTTTGAATCTACAGCTCTGTATCTCTATGACAAGGAGGCAGGCGGGAACTTCATTACTGGCCGTTCCATTTCCAGCCCTACAAGCGTATACTACAAACGGCCAAGAAACTACTAACGCCCGGTTTAAGTGGTTTAAAAGAGCTAGGATCTAACAAAGCGCAGGAAGACTATTTAGTTACTGTACTTCATCCCCAAGCGTTGAGAATGAAATCTAAACATTCTTTTCTGAGATCCGTGACAGGAGGGAGATTCCTATGAATTCCCACTTAAGCGCTTAGCGAATAGAGTGATCCTTTCAACAAACAAGTATACGAAAAAGGAAACGTAAGAGTACCTACTTACAGACCCTCATCGATCCATACCAGAGTTCTAGCTCTTTGGCTCTACAACGGACTCGGTAAGTAAAGTCTCTCTAGTTCGTATCAGTCACAGGCTAGCTAAAGCAGAATAGGAATAGACTTCAAAAGCATCCCTTATACTTGTAGCTGTGATAGCTTAATCCGAACTAACAAACTCTCCCATTCTGCCTTTCCCTCAAATCAAAGAATAAAGAAGGGTGCTCATAGGACGCCTCGTGAAAGAATATTGACCCCAATGAGAATATTATTCGAAGAGATAAAAACTTCCCTTCTTGCTTGTAGAAATTATAGAATCAAAGAGGATCTATCCCATAATCATTATTGTTTACCTTAAGCGCAAGGGCATTTCTTTCTTACTCTAACGAGTCTGCCTCTACGCCCGCCCCAGTGGTTTGGGTTCATCCTTCAATCAATACGTAGATTTGGTTTTCCTTGAGAAACTTGTAAATACGGACCTTATTATTAGAGAAAGGTGGAAAGGTAATATTATAGAAAGGTTTCAAGGTAATATAGACGACTTAAAGGTTTATATGGAAGGTGTAAAATGGCTGGGAAGGTGTAAAATGGCTGTATAGGCGACTGAAAGGTTATATGGAAGGTGTAAAATGGCTGATGCTTCTTACTGGAAGATAGATAGAATAGGCGAACGGATGTGCTACCCTGACTCTATCTGGCTATTATATACTGTGCTTAGTGAGCAAATTACCTCCCGATCTGTTGAGCAGTTCTTATGTAGACTAGAACAATGAAATGAAAGCTCTATAGTTTCTCATGAAATTGAAATTGATCCAGCCAAGGTATAGGGAAGAGTCGAATGGCCACCCGACTACTCACTCTTGATTCTTTGGCTTTGATTTACTGAATAATAAGATGGGATGATTCTTTGGCTTTGATTTACTGAATAAGATGGGACGAATGAATAAGATGGGACGAAGTTGCTCGACCCATAGAGTGTATAAAGCATGGTAAGACTCGTAGGTAAGGAAAAAGGAGTTAGATCAAACCCTTAAGAGGTTGAGAAGGTGCGAAGTCTTAACTAGCACAACAACTACTTACTTTACTACTAGCACTCGTAGACTCTCTTTGTTGAGTGACTAGACTGAGACTCTCCTTTGAGAAATCACTATAGCCATAAGAATAAGAGAACAAAGGTGAAAAGAAGGTAGGGAAGGAGGGAGTTCGCTAGGTTCTAGGCTGATGGCGCCCGTAGTCATTTATCAAAAGCATTGTATAGTGTAAACCAACTAAAACCATTTAGTGAAGGTCATCATC
Source organism: Musa itinerans (assembly GCA_001649415.1). NCBI lineage: Eukaryota > Viridiplantae > Streptophyta > Magnoliopsida > Zingiberales > Musaceae > Musa > Musa itinerans. Next base: position 30,491 of record LVTN01000743.1, read on the forward strand.
TAATATGAAAAAGAAGCAAAGACCCGACTCTCGCTTTTGTCTTGCTGAGCCTCGCGAAGAGAAAGTGGGAATTAAAGCATACTTCAATAAAGTCATTCCCTATCGACCTCTTGATTGAATACTACGGGGGGAATAGGAATGATGGGCTAGAACTGGGATAAAGGGAGAGGGAAAGTATAGCATAGAGAAAACCCCCTCTTCGACGCTGTATCCATACGGGCCTGGAAGCCTTCCTTCTTAGAGTATCCGATTGCTGCTTACTCACCTAACCTACGCATTCAAGCTTTCAAGGCTATGACATCAGTACAAGAAGACGAGAGGGGATGAGGTAAAGAGTGGTCTAATAATGAGCCTTTGGGGGTCTTGGTCTACCTTATTCCTGTGCTCTAAGCAATTCTTTAGCCTTTTTGAGTAGGTGCAGCATATTCTTTTAGAGGTCAGAAGTAGCTCCATCATAAGGTTACTACAGGAAGTAGATGCCAGAACTTATAATAACCGGCCCTCTCTCCCTAATACCTATCTATCCCTAATAGTATAGTAAGTATGCAACCCCTGACATCTCCAACACAGTAACTACCATCGTTCGGGGAAGAAAAGGAAGTGATAAAGCTTGTAGAGCGAGTGTCATAAAGTGGAGTGCAAGCGTTGAATGTAGAAAAGTGAAGTGCCAACTGAGGAAGGGGCGAAGCGAGGTTCAAAAGGCGAGGATCTCACAACAGAATCAAGTTCCTTTATTTATAAGTAGAATCTCATAGTCACTTACTTTATTGAATGGATCAAGGATTACCTGTTATTAAAGTAAGGTGAATCTTTAGTAGAGTAGCAAACAAAAGTAAGGTGAATCTTTAGTAGAGTAGCAAACAAACCAATCTTATAATTCTCTCTTTCTTTATATATTAACTGATCGGTTTACTTTATCGTGACTTGAAAAAGTGCTTTCTTTAGACTGACGTTTTGTGTTTTGGGTAACGAGGTGCTGTTGGAGTAGCGTTAGATACACTAGGTAATTGAGCTCGACCAAGGGGAACGGAACGAGCGTAAGACTTCCGGTCGAGTATCCACTTTCTTAGAGCCAAGGAGAGAGATAGGGATTCCATTTGAAGCTTCTTTCTTTTTGCCCAAGGGTGTAGGTTTAGCGCTTCTTTCTTCATAGGGGTAGTGCGAGCCCAGCACGAACGAACAAAGAAGGCTTTCACCTAGGTCGTTATGTCTATTCTACGGAACGGAGCTACTCGTAGGAAAGAAAGACGTAGAGAGCCTATGAGTATATGAATGGATTAGGAGGATTGGGATATCTACTCAATTATGAAAGAAATCCGGAAGAGTCAATATCCGTTTCACGCAAACACCGAACTCAACAACAACTACTCTTTCTTTAGAAACGAAAACCACTCTTTAGAAGAATTGTTGAGGCACCCCATATACCAGCAGCATTGCATTATTGACCGGCATCCTGTACCGTACCTTCATCATCTACATAAGAGCATATCGGCGCCTTCACCCTAAACTATACCCATCGGACCCAACATCTACCATATTCGATCCCTGCACCAAACAAACCATCTCTTATTGACTTTGCAATCGTCCCCAACACATTGGTACTTATATCTACCACCTATCTATAGAGAAACAGGTACCATCTACCTATATATCGAATATAGAAACTGGTCTCAACCTTCTTGTTTACTCGCCAGTACTTAAGTTCGGGCTGGTCTCATCTCAACCTTCTTGTTTACTCGATCGACCTATAGCCATAGGCACCTAAAATGGAAAATGGCATTCTATTATGGACCCGCACCCTATACTCTCAAAAGGAGGAGGCACCCCAAGAGACTAAATGGAAAATAGCATTATTCCCTAGATTATCAAAAAGGAGGAGGCCCCCCAAGAGACTTGCTTATTCCATTCCCTTACCTGCCAAGTAAGATTGTCAAGAGTAGTACGAGTGTCTGAGGTCAAGGAATAGTATTAACAAAGGAAAAGAATGTACGCATTGGCATGATAACCAATCGCATACCCAGAAGTCTGATGATGCCCGGACCCTTGCAAGAGAGATTGATGCGAATGAGATTGAAAACCAGATTGGGGGATATCCTCTAAGAAAGAATCATTGCGACTCATTTAGAGTGTTGTTTACAAAGAAGATTGAAACTAAAAGAGATACAACGGGAAGCAGCTAAAACCTTAAGGATCCTTGATAGTTGTAATATTCAAGCTGTATAGTAGTGTGTATAAAGCTGTATAGTAGTGTTGTGTTTACATTGAGCCAAGCCAACAGCTACCAGATAAGAAGGGAAGAGATCTCAAAGTCAAGATGATATTTCAAACAGGTAAAGGAGGGCCAAATATCAACCAATTATCTGAAAGAAAGTATGCATAATGACCTTGTAGGAAAGGGACACGAAGAACGCTCGCAAAAAGGAGTCCAATCCGTCCGTCCTTCCAATTCCAATTTCAACTAAACATGCGATATAAATGGAATATTAGGAACGGGAGACCAGAAGACAGAAAAGAGGAAAAAAGGATGTATTCTCCATGATGGAATTAGCCTTTATACCTATTTAGTGTAGAAGACATAGACATATATGCAAGGCCATAGAATCCAGTCGGAGAACATGTTGAAAAAACATTAGGAGACACCTCGAATGGAAATAAGATCTTTTTGCGAGAAAGAGATATCCATAATAGAAGCCCCAGATAACATATGTGAAGACCCAGAGTGCATCAAACTAAGAAAGAAAGGAATAGGAAAACTTGGTTGTCGGCTTGCTTGGACTAAAATCGATATTGTAGAGGGTTGAAGGAGCTCGGCGGGAATAAGCTTAGTGCCGGTAGTGCAATACCACTTCCAATTACAGAATCTGATGATGCCGAATAAAAGACTCTAAAAGAAACTTGACTCATATAGAATGCATGTAAATTCACTGCTTCCTAAAAGCGACTTACTTATATAGAAATGAGGTAACCAAAGAGCTTATTAAAAGCAATGCTGTGTTGGCGCAGATATCATATGTTATTTAGAAAAGCATAGAGAACTTTGAGTTACTGTAGTGAGGTGAGGTTACAGTGACTATTGCGTATAGTGCTTTTGGTGCCTCGTGCCTCAATTCGTTCTTCTTGTTTTTTCGCTATCTTATGAATTAGATACTTGTAGTTCTGAATACTCCTATCAACAAGCAAACAAGCATCGTTACTAAGTGCTATAGCTTATCCCTTTGGGTGCTCACGTGATAGCTTCACACTAGCCCGTCCCTATAGCTAGGTTAATGCTTTACTTTGTAGCAAGCCGGTTATTATAAGTTCTGGCCACTAGAAACCCCTAACGCTAGAAGACTGGAATTCACATTACTTGTTCAACCCACTAACGGCACTTTGGGCGAGATCCACTAGACAAGACAGCGCAACCAACACCCACCCGGACTTGAGACTTAAGCGAGCAGAGCTTCTGGATACGAGATTCTTCACTACATCTCCAACTTTCCACTCCACTACTTTGAGCTACACCCTCACAGAATAAGTAATAAGTGACACCTAATAAGTAATGAGTGCAAGATTCCATGAGTATATTGAAACTACTTCTCTTATTTGACTTTAATCACTCACTTTCCCCTCATCTCCTTGCTTTCTCTCAAGAATGGAAACTTCATAATTACCCCCGATTCGATTGCTTGGTTCTACCACAATAGCCGCTTTCAAGGAATGCAATCCTTAGATGGTATGGCATAGCGCAAAGTTGACACCTTCGTGATTCCAGGTAAGAAAATCTCCTTTAGCCTACTATCCTTTTACATAGCCAACTAGTTGGTCCCACTCGACGCGCTGACCCGATGTAAGTCAATCCTTTTGTCTCACAGATCTATCTTCTTTCTTTATTAGAGCATTTCACAGATCTATCTTCTTTCTTTATTAGAGCATTATTGAAACCATTTGATTTGAACCTAGTCGCGTGGAAGGAGACAGATGACGGATACTTTCGATTCTCTCGACGTCCATAAATAGTCTGCTAATCTATCAACGTCTTTGATCCTTACAAGCTTTGATAGGACAATATCTCTCTTTTGTTTGTTACATAACACTGAATTTGTTCGTTCTTCTTACTATGATTCTTTCGATTCTTATTTCTTACTTATTGATTGTTGTTTCTTATTTATGCTGGTTGAACCTCTTCTTATTAATGAGTGGATGAATACGAGATGAATACACTGTGCCACCTCACTCAATACACTGTGCCCCCTCACTAAGAAATAAGCCCTCGAGGCAAGGCGCAAAGGAAGAGATGCTCTTCTTTGGTCTTGAACTAGCTCTCCCCGCTCGAGAGTTAATGTTAGCGATGAACTTAATGAATAGATCCTTTGACGATTCCCTATCAGTGCCTGTTTGGTACCGAGCTTACGTCTTTATTCGTTCACGCGCGAAAATCCAATGGTTTTGATTCAGTATATTGAAATGTTACCCACGCCCGGTTATCCACTTTCTTTCATGAAAACGAACATGCCAAGCTTCCTTCTTCGCTCAAGTCTCAGTGCTAAAGTAAGGAAAAGCAAGCCAAGGCTAAAGACGAAATAAGCCCAACTTTTTCCTATAGAGAGAAAGAAAGTATTCGTTATCACGCCTTTTCGTAGTAAGCCAAGAGTGAGTAAGTGCTTCAGCGGACTTGCCTTGGAAAGTACCAGGAACAAGTGCTTTATAGAGTCGGGTGTTCTATAATTATGGATCTTCAGGGCATTAATGAAGGGCACAGGACTCTCATAGCACCCGAACATGACTTAGAGCTAGAGCACCTCTGCTGAGCTTCCATTGGAGATTCTACTGATTCGACTTTACGATCAGTTCCTTTGAGAATAAGTTAGTCTTCCACCCCACCCACAGGTACAGCCGACATACACTAAGACGGTCAGGTCAGGAAGGATGTATGTGATGCTAACAATTTCCTTTACTATAAACAAACCAGAGACGAGTGCGGCTTAGCTTAGCCAGATTGATTGGAAGGAAGAGAATAGAAGTGCTCGCTCATCAAGGATCTCATCTTTCTTACTAGGATCAATTGTCTCGCCATCATTGGAGTTTCGTCTTTCCAAGTTTGGTGCCACATTCAACAACATAACAAGAACAGAATCACGCTCTATAGGATTGGAACCTACGACAGAGAGGGAAGCGTCTTTCTTTTGATACGCATGAATGCCCAGAGAACTTTCAATCGGGGGGTTCTATTTTGATACGCATGAATGCCCAGAGAACTTTCAGACAGATCCATTCGAATGCCGTTAAGCCAAGGAGTGTAGTTTCGGAACCGCCTCACTCTTCTTCTATAGCAGCGCAATGCTTTTTCATCAAGTGGGCGTGCCAATCTCTGCGCAAGTAGGTGTGTGTGCCTCTGCCTTCTTTGGGGAGCATCTTTCTCTTTGCCCATAGGACCCAAGCCTATCTCTTTCTGAAAAGTGTCTGCTGAAGCGGATTCAGGTACTGATAAGGTACTTTATCGAATTCTTCCAGTAGTACTGATAATTGCTTTCATCACCTCTCTTTTGGATCTCTTCAATAAAAATAGAGCTTTTGATTAGTCCTTTCCTTAGAATTCAATAGAGCTTTTGATCAGTCCTAAGAAATCCCATCCTTTCTTTCTCGGATCAAGGGCTTTCCAAATTCTTCCAAACAAGAATAATAGTAAATAGACATTCTGACATCATTCTGTTGAATCACATCGGTTAGCTATCTTTTGACTCCATAACGGAATGAGAAAGGACAGCGGAACTCGCTCGAGAAAATGGAAGGGAAGAAAGCATTGGCCAGTACTTATAATTCCGGCCAGTACTTATAATTCCGGCATAAGCACCGAGTCTTGCGGATCTGCTGCTTCCTTACTCCTAGTTTTTGATTGATCTTTCTCCTTTGAAGATTACGCTTTCACTAAGATAATTGTTCCCAGTAAAAAAAGAATTGATAGAAGTTCCCACCATTGTATATCATATGGAGTGCCTATTAATACATCTAATAATAATTCTAGTGAATACATCTAATAATAATTCTAGTGAAGATTAGCTTAGCCCTATAGTAAGGCAGGCTCCACTGATTAGCTCGATGAGCAGAAAAGGATACTTCACTTACCACAGTGAGGGCTTTCATGAATGTTTCATAAGATGAGATAGATTTCCACTCTTGGGCAACTCTCTAGAACCGAAAGAAGCTTTGCAGCAATATAGACGGATTTTTGCTTACCCATGCTCTCAGGAATCGAATGAGCCATTAGATAGATATGGGGTACGAGGGATAGTGGATAGATAGGAGTCAGGATTCTACTAGCTTAGCCATAATTTCCCGTAGCTAATTTCTCTATAGGATTTCCCCACTTTACCCAGAGCATATACTCACTTTACCCAGAGCATATACTAAAGAAGAGAGGGGAAGCAACCATTCACAAAATCACAGTCTCGATTCGAATAAGCATATGGAGAGCCAGTACTTATAATTCAGGCGGAAGGGGGATTGGCTTTATGATATGCTTACGACGGGGTTTGATATAACTGGCAGATTGGAATTGGACGTAATGGCATTGAGTCGAAAAACACGGGCTGTCTTTCCATTTGTAGGTGGGACAGGAACCTTTACCATCGACAAATTATAAGTCCAGCACTCGACACTTTGTTTTTGAGTCTTCTCTAAAGTCCGTTCTGTTACCCGAGGGCGAGGTAGGAAGAGCATCAGGTAGGATTCTAACCTAGATCCGAGACCCGAACTTAAGTACTGGACTTCTAATTCCGGCCTAGCATTGATTACTATAGGAGGTAAGTAGTACACATCGGGGAAGAGCAGCTGAGTCAATAGCCATAGTGTTGTAAGTAATAAGTGACGGTCACTATCAGGTGGGAGTTAATTCATCCTTTTACAAGGGCATTCGCTAACCAGCTAAGCTGAAAATACCCGGCTCCTATCCCCTATGGTAAGTAATCAATTCATTTCTCACATCTCATCGCTACAAACTAAGAGTTGGTTTTGCAAGCTCAGGTAAATCAAGGGGTTTCTCTATTCCATTATTTTCTTAGCTTATTCAAAGGCCCTTCGAGAGCTAGCAGGTTGGTTTCTAAAGAGAATGGGTATCTCTAAAAACAACGACTCATTCTATACTGGAATTTGCATTACCGCCTCTTTGCAATATACGCAGCTATTGATATGGAATAAGGTCTTTTCTTCAGTTAGGTTTCATGGTGGGTGCCTCTCTACATTGGCAGGTAAATCTAGCCATATGTTCTAAGGCTGTTATACCACCCCCGTCTCCAGAGAATAAGGAAAGCTCCGATATCTTATACCCAATAGGAAAAGGAGGATCCCTATCAATGTACTCTTTTTTTGATTCCTATAGAATTGCCTGTGAACTCTCTGCAATCTAGAGCAATACATCTGTTCGATCTTGTGGGCAAAAGACTACTGGTTAACTCTTGGATTGTAGGCTGAGGTACTGAGGGCACATCACAGGGTTATGAGGAATCCAATTTGGACCAACATTCTGGCCAAAGTGTTGTCCGTCCCTGGAAAAGAGCTTGGGGTTGCTGATTCCCAAAGACTGGTTGCTGTGCTATGTTCTGATATTCTGGTTGCTGTGCTATGTTCTGATATTGTAGTGTATTCGGTTGTGTAAAACTCCAACTCATATTTGCGTGCCCTTCCACTAATTGGGTTTCTTATGACCAGGGACCATATGGCTTTCTGGGTTGGTTCTTACGGCCCCCCAATGTCTTCATGATTTGGCATTCATGGCTGAAACAAACCATAGTTTGCGAGGAGTTTTGGCTATCCACCTTCTTTTTCTTTCTCCTTAAAGGGTCTTCCCATACATTCAAGAACAACGGATTATGCGAACGAAATAGTCGCACAAATCCCCATAAAGATATTGCGCTTTAACGAACATAAATAAGTAGTATTAACTATGGTGTTTCTTTTCATTTCCTTTATGAATGTGCTAAATCCAAGTCTTCATTCTATTGTAGCAGACCTCCTTGATAGTTCGACCCCTCGTCTAACTCCACTATTCGAATGTAGCGATTGTGATTGCGACAGAAAGCAGGGCCTTACCATCTGGCGGTTTCAAACTAGAGTGCTTCCAGTGGCAGTGAAACTAATACAAAGGCATATTTCAGGAAGTAGCGGAGAACTTGACTATCTAGGTTTCAAAAAGCTGGCCAAGCCTTTGTCACTTTATTACGTCAGGAGAAAGGGGGATCCGATAAGTATGGGATGGGGCCGATACACGAAGGGTAAAATCATAGAAATAGCCGATCTTAAGATAAGAGGCGGAAGAAAAGGAACCTCGCCTATCCAGGGATCACGGAGTCCGCGCCCATGCCGAAAGTGCACATCTTATTTCTTACTCTCCATGTAGGTGAAGTTGGATTGGATTTTACCGGGCTGTACTATATAATATAGGCTTCCCCGAGTAAAAGTTGGAAGTTATAAGGTATTGCGAGCCATTCCCTGATTCCCTAACTCTGTCATGCCTTCTGCTTTCCCTGGTAGGTATAGTGGTAAGACGAGAAAGGCACCTTAGACAAGATGTCAGGGGATTTTCTGGACTGTATAAGTGGCTCGGAAGCAAGCTATCTTTTCTTTCCATATTCCTAGCATTGTCGGCTTAACGACTGCATTCACTCACTCCTAAACAGAGTCAAACCTAAGGACAGCTAGAGAGATCTCCTCTTCCCAAGTCATAATTGCCCCGTCACTCTCACGAGTTGCCTTTCTTCGGCCGTATTCTCTGAGTAGAGACTTAAGGATTCCCCCTTGACTCTCGTAACCTGTGTGATAGTTAGAAAAGAAAAGAAAGCTAACTGAACTTCATGCGTAATCCTGTTCCTTGCAATTGCCGGTATTTCTGGTCCTGTAAGCCTTGCAAAAGGGGGTAGGCTAGCTATAACCCTGAAAAGAAAGGGCCTTATTCCGAAAGAAAAGGAAGCATTTTTGGGTCCTATGACAATCACCTTATGAAAGTTAGTGAAAGCCAATCCTACTGCTACTTCAACCTTACATTGATAGGAAGCATAGAAAGGAAGGTTTTTCTTCGGATGAACTCCACACCAGGAGTTGAGGCTTGACCATATCTATAGTTACTCTTTCCATTCCTATTGTAGGGGAAGCTAGGGTGTTGACCATATCTATAGTTACTCTTTCTATTCCGATTGTAGGTGGAAGCGCAGAGCCCAACATAAGAGCAGAGAATGTAGGCATTTCTATGTATGGAGGCGATAGGAGATTTTGGTACGCGTAAGTAATAAGTGCCGGGTCATCTTTCTATCTATTTAGAGTCTATATTCGATTTCCATATAGCAATAGAAGGAAAGACCCATGCCAATTCTCTCACTTTAGATGGTTGGTTTTTTTCAAACTTGAAGCATATGATCTTAGAACTATAACGGATCAAGCTTCTTAGTCGCTAACCATAATATAAGTTACAACGGTACAGCACAGCCTTTATACGATGCTGCTTCAGCGCAAAGAAATATTCCTGTTTGAATTGCCGTTCCGAATTGGGAGTGAAAGTGTGAATTGAGGAATTGAAGACAGATGGTGACTCTAGTATAGAAGTAGTTTGTAACAGGAGAGTCAACTCCAAATGACAGATCAGGATCCGTTCTAAAGTAAGCAATAAGGTATAGAACGACTTTGGAATATTACCCCAATCCATATGCAAAAGATAGAGATTCGGAAGTGAGATAATACGCTGGTGAGGAAGAATCATCAAATTACATTCTGAAAGCGGGATCTGTATCTGAAGCCTCAGAAACAATTGAACTAGAAGCAAGGTAAGAAAGATCTTCCAAGTAGCATAGCAGCACTTCTTGATTCTGAACTCACGCATACATTAGATTTAGGCATTTGAGCGACAGATTAGATTCGCGAGACAGGTCCAAAAGAAAGGGAGTGAAAGATTCGCCAGGAGCACGTCGACGCCCTCAGTCGGAGTGGGAAATCAAGGTTATTTCATTAGTATAGTTACTAACCTAAGTTCTGGTATGGTCTGTATTTAGTGAACGCCAAAAGAAAGAGAACGAGCGGACAGAGCTTTAGGCTTAACCACTTCCAGAAAAAGGCGGATTTCTTGTCTAAACTCTGCTGGAAAAGGCTTCTTTCTGGCGCCGTAAATCCCTATTTCTCTTTAAGGCCTTGACACCCTATTTCATAAGAAAATACCAACTTTTGCCCCGACCCGAAATAGAGACTTGTTCCTGACTCACTGCTTTGCTTAAATGGCTTCTCTGCTCTAATCTCCGATATAACTGCGTTAAGTCTAAAGTAAGCGGGAAAGGCTATAGGTTCCAGTATCAAAAGAAAGTAGATCTAATCTCGCCCTGTAGAGCCTGAACTAGAATGCCTATCTTCTTCTCTTCAGCACGGTATCATTTAGCTAAAGAAATAGAGACACCCACGTTGCTTAAAGAAAAGAAATAAGATTGAGATTAGAGGCATACGAACCAGAGTACTCATTTATTGCCTAAAGCTTATTCACTGTATTATTGACTAAAGCTTATTCACTGCCCTTGCACCGTTCCGATACGAGCCCATCTTTAGTTTAAAGCTGCCCTTTCCTCGCCTCGCATCAAAGGTACCTTAGCAACAAGTATTTCTTTGACTCCTTAGCAACCTTCCCTATGAAGTGAAAACCGAATTAGGCATAAGACTTACAAGTAAAGCTTGCAAGCTGCCCTTGAAAGGACATATCTAGCCTAATCAAACATTAAGAGGCGAGGCAGAAGCAATCCCCCCTATGAAGTGAAAGCCACATTAGTAGTGGTTGATCTTATTATGACTTTGAAAGCCACATATAGTACTAAGATAAATAATTGAACAAGTGAGTAATTGTAAGTTTCGGGTCTTAAAGGTAAGTTTCGGATGCTTTCGTTGTAAGTCAATAAGCCCTGCAGCTGTCAACAACTCCCTTACGTGCAGAATTCCATGAAACTCGTCTCTCTTGCACCTATTTATTAAGTATTGTTGATGCTTCCCTTTTCACGTTAATGGCTGATTCTCGAGTAAATGACTTTATGCTTATATTGCCACTCGTACTTTAGTTTATGAAAGGAGTAACAGGTACCTGAGTTTATTGTCTCGTCTCCTCTCCCTTGCCAACCTCTAAGTCCTGCCTCTGCCTCTGATGGAATGTCACTTTCTGAATAATAACCAACAACACCCTCAACTCTTTAAGTACTGACCGCAAAGGCTTCTGATCCAGCTTTCATAACAGCTAGACCTGCCCGTTAACCCTTACTACTTTTTTACTGGCTCTTAAGTGAATTGGGCCTGCTCCAGCTGCCGCGTAACACAGAGACAGGACTTGGGCATAAGAGCAAATAATTGATTTCTTGTTTTTTCTGATTTCAGTTGTCTTTGAGTTCCTTGGCGGGTGGTTCTCGCTACTCATCATTCTATTCCAACCCTTCTAGTAAGTTGGGGTAGTTTTTTCATGAAGTTACAAGGCTAGGGTAGTTTGTGAAGAAGCACTACTAGTTTGTGCAAGAACTCAACTTTCTTTATTGAGCAGACCAAATTAATCGTAAAGGGCAGCAGGGGACTCATATGAATGACCTCGTTTACCCTTTCCCTTGTTTTAACAATCTAAGATAGATAAGATTTAGAGGCGAGGCAGCAGTAAGGAGTAAGGTCCCATACTATAGGAGAGAAGGCAAGAGAGTAAAGTAAGTAAGATTCAACAGGCGAGGAAGCTTGGTATCTTCTTGAGTCTAGTAAGCATTGAAGTCAGTATTTCCAGTAATTATAAGTTCTGGCAGCACCTTAGCTAATAGTAGTTATATCGGAGTGGAAGAACACCCAATGCTTAGTATTAGTTACAGTGCCCTTAATTAATGGTGACGCGTCAGTCCGGGGGAGATTAGTGGCCTTAGCGCGTTGCTTGCCTCCTTGTTGAATCTGTCTTTTCTCCTTTATCAAGATAGAATTCATTTCTATGTTATTTCTATGTAATTTCTTATACATGGTGTCTACTGAGTCAGTATAGCTTCAATCTATCTTTTTTATAACTTAAGAACTCCTGGAAAGGAAGCTATAAGTGGTCAAAAAGGGGAGTTTTGGTTTAAGTAGGTGATTGTGTTGATGCTGTAGTAGCTCCTTGTGATAGAGTTCCTAAAGCCCTAGTATAGTTCTGTTCGCCTAGTTCTAGTGTTGTCTTCGAGAGAAGTGATTGTTTCCCAGTACTTATAATTCCATTAGATAGAATACCTTGTTGAACTTCCTGTTCCGGGGTGTTATCGACCCTCACTCAACTACTTCGAGCTACAGCACCGACACAATAAGTTGACTTTTGCCCCCAATTGCCAATAAAAGAACTCAACGACAAGGAGAAGGAGCTCCCGCAGGCCTAAACAGGAATTGTCATAATTCATTAGAACATATTTCTTATCATTAGAACATATTTCTTATTTTCTTTGCCTTTGTATACGTAGCTTGGCGGATAAGGATCTCGCTTTGAAGCCCTAAGTTTACGAGTGGCATATCTCTAAGTGGCACAGGACTCTACTTATACTATATACTTTGTTTAGTTCCAACAAGTTTAGTGGAATTCTTATTAGTTTTGGGTTTCATACATATTTGTGCCTAGTCGAGGTAGGGGTGCCTATTGCTAATGATTATGTTTCTTACCTTTGTTTTTCTTTTCTTCATTCTTCATGGGGAGTTTCATTCTTAGATGCATAGGGATCCATCTACTTGGCGGGTTACCTTTTTCTATCATACCTAGGCTAGGCGGTGAACAATCCAAATATGCTCAAAACCGAATAGGTGGAAGGTATACACTCAAAATGCATTTCTTGAATGAGGAAGATAAGAAGAAAGTACTGGCTTTGGTTGAAGCAAGCTTGAGTGGAGGTAGATGAGCCAGAGAGGGATTTGCCTCATTCAGTTATAAGAGATGAGCAAGAGGTATAGGATATCTGAGTTTAGGTAAGTCCTAGTTCGATACCGGAGTTAGTTCAATACCAGTCTGTAAGGGAGTCAATTCAGTATGTATTAGTAGCAAGGGAGTTAATTAGCACAGGTCAGAGTAGCAGTAAGGGAGTTCAAGAGGTATGGCAGTTCCATTAGAGAAAGATGTTGTTCAAGCGAGCAGACTACCCTCGGATGACTAACTTTATACTGTTGATTCTCTTTGGGGGGGGCACCAATGGGAGCATCAGAAGTAATTGATTCTTCTTGTCTAGTCGTTGCTTGGCGGTAATAACTCTAACTAACGCTGGGTTCTTATTCTCTGCTCTGATCTCGGAGACTGTTCTAGGAAAGTGGAAAGGAGTTCCCTATACTCGGTAGGTGCTTGTAAAGTCAACTATACTATACTCTTGGGGTGCGAATGCTGTCTTAGAGAATGACCGGTTATTATAAGTTCTGGGCCTGTTCTAGTTCTCAAGTGATAATTAAGGCATAAAATCAAGGGGTAGGGGTCGTGGTGCCGTCCAGTCCCGTTTTCGGCGGTAGGGAAGGAAATTCCTAACTTACAGTATAGTTGCCGGAGCCAGTACTTAAGTTCGGGCAGAAAGGAGAGTGAACCTTGAGAATGGAATAATTGACTAAGTGCTCATAGGTTAGTATATCCATTTTCAAGTAACAGGACAGGGCACTCCTTAATCTAATGCACATCGCCCATAAAGATAGGAATTGAGATGCGCGGGGGGAGGCAGAAAAGATAGGAATTGAGATGCAGAGGCAGACTAAGCACTTGCAAGAAACAGACGTTGCACTATTCAAGTACATAGGAAGAGTTTCAATGCTAGAGATCAGACTAAGTTTGAAGATCCGGATCATAGGCATAAAGTGGGAGGGAAAGTGCAAGTGTTGTCCTGACCCAACCTACTCTGCTTCGGATGAAGATGAAGTTGGCGAAGCAGTGTTCGAAATTCAAGTATTGTTCCAGAATCATCAGCAGTGCCAGTCAAGTTTCTGTTCTCAAATAAGCAAGAGAATGCCCAGTCCTAGAATCAGATAAAGCAGTAAGAAAGTAAGGTGTTTGCGACAAGTTCACGGAAAGTATAGGTAGGGGAAAGTATAGGTCGTGGAAGAGTACTGTGCTTTTTGTTGGCAAAGGGGAAGAACAATTACTGGCATAGCTGTTAAAGAAAGAGAAGAAGATAGTACTTCTGAAGCGCGGTATAGGCATATTTCATCCCGGGTTACTATTCAAAGACTTATTCCTTTGATTCTTCAGCAGCTTTGGCTCATTCTTGACTGATAGTTTTGGCTTTCAGCACCTCGCCTAAAGTTAGTAATAGTAAGAGCTTGCCCCGGGTTAACTCTTGGATAACTACCCTATTGGTAGGTAAAAGCCGTACTTTATGTCCCAGCTGAAAAAACCTTGATCTCCCCTACTAAACTAGAACCCTGCTCCACTGCACCTTAGCCTATAGTACTTATCGCTCTTTAGCTACTGGCTTCAAAGCTTCCTTTCCTGTCCATCATTCTTACTACCTTCAACTTGATCTTATGTTTTGAGTGTGAGTCTCCCTCTCTTTACCCCGGATCTGGTTTGTTAGTTAAGGAATCCAATCCATTAAGTCAGAATGCAAAATGGTATCTCAAAGACTGACTTAGTGCCCCGGCACGCAAGAACGAAAAACAGAAAATAATAATAATAATGGAAATAGAAACAAGGAGTGGAGCTACCAATAACAAGAATGGAACCACCAACTATGAGACTCATCCAAGAAAAGGAGAATTGACTGACCCTACAAGTATTAGAATTCATACCGGATCCGAGGGAGTCAAACTCTCACTCTTACTTAAGTCAGATACATCACACTGGGAACTTCGAATTCCGCTAGTGCTTCTCAAAATATACCTTATCTAATACGCCTACTTAACGCAATAGTGTATATATACTCCCTAGTATGAGGAAATTGGTAGTCAATTCTAATCACAGTGGGCGACTTATGAGAACTAAGCTAGGAACTCGGCCTGGCACTACTTCTTTTCATTCTATAACTACTGATACGGATCCCAACTTCCATTCTTTGTATACTGGTTCGGATCCTTACCTATTTGCTTATAAGCC
Organism: Musa itinerans; assembly: GCA_001649415.1. Taxonomy (NCBI): domain Eukaryota; kingdom Viridiplantae; phylum Streptophyta; class Magnoliopsida; order Zingiberales; family Musaceae; genus Musa; species Musa itinerans. The sequence goes on from LVTN01000743.1 coordinate 45,531, forward strand.
CATTACTACTGTCTCTTAAACTTACACTGCTTTAGCTCATTCCCTAACACCACCTTATAGAATGGAATTTCCAAAGAGTAATGAAACTAAAAACAGGTAATTGAACTAATCAGTACAAGGCCGAAACTGCTAATACTATCAAAGTGGAACCGGGAACAAAACCCCTATATCCTATCGACGAGCCTGCCCTACCCGACCTTATATTCTGCATTTAACCACTCGATTCTTATCCCTCCTGTGCGCTCACGCTTGTCCACTACTTTACTTGCTTTCATTCCCCCAGAAGTACTGGTTTCTTTCTTAGTCTCCTAATTGTAGCTCTCTTTCTATATTCTCTTTATCGGTATTAAAGTATAGGCTTGGAATATGAATTAGAAGCTATATTAGGTGCATTCAATAGTAGATTTACCATCAACTCCAAATAAGTGCTGCTCTAGCTCATTTTCAACTAATCTATTTATTGGTAAAGGCAGAGAAAGGAACAAGACTATTAAGCTCGGAACTCAGCATCAAAGGGATAAGTAGAACACTTGAACTCAACACTTGCAATTCAACTCGAAAAAGGGAATTAACTAACTGATAATAGGAATGGGACTAGTGATAACAAGACTGGAACTACAACTCCAATAGATTAGCCATTTGATTAGTTGTCGATGTGGACTTTCATTGCACTGCATAGGAGACTTCTTTCCCGCCTTACCCTTACTTGAAGGAATCCGTGTTTGGTTACAGAGTATTCCATATGTGTTTCAACTCACAAACTATCCTTTCCTTTCTTAACCGCTCCGTCGACTTGACAAGCACACCCGACCTCAACAGAACTATCCTTCCCGCTTGCTGCCCGGCCTTGACTTTATTCTTACCTTCCTCTAACAGCTACTGTACTTTCTTTTTCTTCTTCTCCTACTTTCAAGTTGAAGTTCATCATTTATGGAAATATCCTTTTGAGCACCCAGAACTTATAATAACCGGCTGGTACAACTGTTGTTTCAAAGTGAAATAGAAAGTCAAGTTTGAATGGGGAATCTTATCTTACTTGCTTTTAAGCGCTAGGTGAATGAGTTTAACCATATTAAGAAGTCGACTCGATCAGGAGCCGAATCAAGATCCTAATCCTAAAAAGAAGAAAGGGCATAGGAGCAGGAACAGACTCAGGAGCCGCATATGTTGCTGAAGAAGAATTATTGTTACCCCCATAAGATATGATAGAATTGGATAACTAACAAACCATGTGCATAGCTTTTCAAAACAGATATCGGAACCCTCACACCAAACCACCTGTAAGCAACCAGCTACCCATTAGCAGAGCAGGAGGTTTGTCAAGGGAAAGAAGCAAGTTGTAAGTATATAAGAAGTGAATTAGTTTCATCCAACAAGCCACTAGGAAAGTAGACAAGATCCTACGAGTATTCTTCTGTTCGAGGGCCCCAGTAGAAAGGTATGGTGTTGGCGATGAGAATGAAGCAGTAGTTAATGGGTCAGCTGAACAACATGTTTAGTATGGAAGCAGGTATGGAAACAGGTCATATTAATGACTTCTATACGCATAGCTCGTTTTCGTCAACTCACGAAGGTAAGATTTCTCTTTCATATCTCTTGCACCATGGATAGAAGGAAGGTAAATACACAGCTAACCCTTCTTTTGAATCTGATCCTTATCTTGCAGACAATACAGCAGATTCTCGCGAGTTTACAATTCCAATTCCAGCTTGTTCACAGGCCCTAAAAGACTAAGTGCTAATGCGTCTTGTAAAGTGGTTTCATTTTTGGTTACGAGAGAAGATGGAGAGACTAATCAATGTGCACTAGATGAAGAAACTATAGCTTACGGAGTTAACCGAAGTCGAAGATAGCTCAATTCCCTTCCTTCTTAAAGCAAAAGGGGTAGATCGAAAGCTGCAGGAACAGCACAAACAAGCTACGGGAGCTATGCAGTGTTTAGTTCAGGATTTCTATACACTTAGCTACTTAATTCAATTCCAGGTCCTATACTGATCCCACTATTGTAGCAAGAGAAAGTGTTCCCACTATTGTCGTAAGAGAAGGTGTTGCTTTTTGAATAAGTCTTAAAGTATTGATTGTTCTTGGCGCACAAGTTCAATTAAAAGTAGAAGTTTTCTCATGTAGAATTAGAAACGGAAAATGCTCTTAACACAAACTAGGATGAAACAACTGGCTATTCGAGTCGACAATCTAAAAGAATTCCCATAACTCTACTCCCAGATCCGAACTATACTTGAAGGGACCTTGAAGACCCTAACTCGCTTGCTGTTGACTTTGAAACTGAGTCGAGTCTGATACTGATCCCAGCTCTGGAAGCGGAAACTCCCCGCACGGTCAACCCTAACCTTGAAGTGAAGAATCGATTGTTGCCTTATATCTAGCTCTTTCAACTCACACATAAATTGAATCTCTTTCTTGCCCGACTTATACTACACTTGCTTTAGTTAGTTCTGAGTGAAAGTTCACCCTTTGTTAGTCAAATTAAGACTTATGAGTGGATCCGCTCGCTAACGCACTTGTTTCTATGTTACCTTGCTTGTTTTCCTTACTCCTTACTTGACTCAATTGCAAGAAAGCTTTTTCCATAGCTTGTTCTCTAAGGAATGGAAGGTAGGCACCCTTTAAGTTAGCGAGTTCTTTCTATATACTTTGATGACACTGATTCACTGACCACAATACTGATTGCCTTAGCGCAATACTCGAGTTAAGAAAACAGGCTTTTGAAACAAGCACAACAGCAGCTAAGCTACTTACGCTCGCGCACAAGACAAGCGCTTTCCGCACACGTTGGCACAAGAGGGAACAAGTTGAACTTGCGTTAGCCGAAATAAGGAACATAGCTTGTTGAATCTCACTCGAATCTTGAAACAGGGTCTGGGCATTCTGATCCTCATTATTGACCTTCTGTCGAGTAGGAGCACCATCATCATTTCCTCGCTAAGATTCTGATCTCGTTGATTTCACTCTCACTGCGGATTCAGATATTTCTCCAGCCTATGTTAGTACTTGATTCCTCCCTTGTAGAAGTAACAGGACACACTCCAAAGCTTTGAGTATCAATCCTGCGAGTGCTAGTAAAGAAGCAAAGGGGTCGCCAGAATTATAAGTACTGGCAGATTCATAAGAAAGTGGAGCTAGAAGGAAAGTGGAAAGAGCATTTCACAACTAGAACATTTACCCTAACTTCTGGCATTTCAAGCACAACTAATGTCATATTGTTACTAAACACCTACCCAGCACTGTCGGCTCTGCCTAACCTTACAGCGCTTGTTTGCTTTTGTTCACTTGCTTTCATCATTTCACTCACTTCAAATACTCACCTATTATTATATTCTTATTTAGTATGTAACCCAACTCACTCTAACTTCACTGCTTACTCACTTACTGCTTATTTCATTGGATCTGGCTATACACTTAATGAAAGAAATATGAACAACAATACATCATCGCTTCAAAAACTCATATTATGGGCGCATCCGAAAACACCAAACTAGATTATTACTTTCTTAATAGAAATAGAACTTACCCTACTATCTTTATAGAAATAGAACTTACCCTACTATCTTTGGACAGTGCCAATGCTATTATTAGTTGAGAGTTGGGGTAGAGGAGAGGGATGCCGAGATTCAAGGTAGAGTCAATTAGGCTTAGAAGTAGAGTCAATCGTAGGGGGTTGGTTTTTAATAAAGAGTCGATAGTAAGACAATAGCTTGTGTTACGTGCCAAGTAACTATACTAATGTGTAGCTAAAGGGCTGCTCTCCTTTGAGTTGAGTCAATTAATTGCCCTTTTGATACCACCTTTCCCTAATCAAATAGAAGATAATATGATATAATATAACAGAATAATCAATTTCATAAGAAAATAAACAAGTCAAAACCAAAGACAGTAGCTAAGGAAGTCAAGTAAGGCAGGGCATCCTTGTGGAAGCACTAATTAATGAATTCAAATCCAAAGTTTCGGCTTTCAAGCAAGGGGGGACATTCTTGTTAGTCAGTGGCGTCTTACTATATCTTACTGTTAGACAGTGTTCGATCTGATAGTTAGTATAGTTGTTCAAGCCCTAGTTCTTAGTTAAAGTAATAGGAGGAGTAGTTTGATTCGTGTCCTTCAGCTCAAGTATGAGAAAAGCAACAGTGAAATTAGAACTTGCTAGTGAAAGGTCCGATACTTATGTGTTCAAGTCAGTATTTCCCGTATTAGTCTTAGAAGGCAGGCGCCAGTTCCACTCTTATTGTTGGGGCGAGTTCTTTATCTCTTCCCCTTGCTTTAAGGCTTGCCTTTTGTAGTTGATTTCTTGATTCCTATATGGGGGTTTAGACTTCCTTATTCCTAGTTGTGAGTTGGATTCTCTCTTTACTGCCTTAAAACCCTAGTTTCCGGCTTCATTCTAGTATGCCCCGGGTTGCTTACTGCTAGCCCTTGTTTCATACCTGATATTTGTATTTGACATTCTTTCCAGTAGCAGTGAAAGCACGAGAAGCACTAGGTATAGAACGAAAACAAGGAGAGGGAGGCGCCTAGATGCCAGTTAAAGAATGGAATACAAGGTACTTAGTTTGAAGCCGAGGAGAGGGGGAATCAAAGTGAGAGGCGAGAGAACCAAAGCAAGTCGAGCAATACTAATAGGGAGTAGATATAGGATGAGAAATAGGGAGTAGATATATAGGATGAGATAAAGTAAAGCCATCCTTGTTGGACCGATAGGTAAGCTTTGAAGTAAGTAGTTGGAGCCTATTTGTAAGTAGACCAATTACCCCATAAGTAATGCTTTCGTCCTGTTAGCGCCCAGTCTTATTCTCTGTTATGAGTTACCTTCTTGTGAGGCAGTGTTTTATCCCCTGTACTTTATTTGTTTGAGTCTAATAGCGAGTAGTTGGGGAATGTCGCTAAGGAAGGGCGGAGTAAGAGAAGTAGAAGTCGGGGACTAAAGCCCATAAGCAAGAGTTAAGGAATGAGCGAAAGGGAAGTAAGGATCCGAATTGGTAGCTAAAGAATCATAGAATTACATAAGGGCGGGGCGGCTAATAGTTTGAAGTAGCAGTCTTTTCAGTAGTAGTTCTTGACTTGCTCATCACTCTCAAATACAGGACTTGGTTATAGTACTATAGCAAGAGACAAGCAGAGAAGCAGAGAAGTCCATGCCACCTTAACCTGACTTTCGAACTGAGTAAGTAAGGGCCGAGTTCAATTCATTCCCAGTCACTCACAACAAGTCAAAGTCTTCTCTGGAATCTGACCTGACCGGAACCTAGCTTTCGTAGTTTCTTGCCTGTAAGTTCGTTTTGTATTCAATAGCTGAGTTGCAGTAAGTCCAGTAGTTTCTTGCCTGTTCGAGGAAGAAGAAAGTACTTGCTTTGAAGCCATAAAATAAAGTAACCAAGCTTAGGCGAGGCGAAAGTGAGCTTATTGTCGGGGTGCTAACGCTTACTGGCAATCCTCATGTACTAAGCAATCTTCCTATCTGTGCACAGTGGATGAAATTGGGTAGTGGAACACCAACTGCATAAGAAAGATCTTCCGCAGGATCCGGAGAAGATGCTTTAGCAGGAAAGTATCTCGTTGTTGTCGACTCGAGAGGTCAAGCAAGGTAATTGTTCCAACAAGACTAAGTGCTAATCCAAGTTTACCTGACAGCCCCTGTCCTGACCGCAAGAGATGAGAAATGGGTCGGGTAGCCTCAAACAGTACTTCTGCTAACGGAGTTCTTTGTTTCAAGTGACGTTCGAGTTTCATCGTACTAAGAATATGAAGAAGGATTTGAAGCAGAATAAGCAAGGGTGGTACGTACAGTCAAGTCAAAAGGGGATTCTAGGCTACAAAAGCATTTCCAGAGCCGAGAGAGTACTTTCAAAGGTGGGATGGGATGATTTTACATAAAAGGAGTTTCCCGCGACTCCAAATAAGGGTTTACAGCCCTGTTCATTAATGTATTGGCAACCTGGGTGACTCGGTGCAAGACAAGTTTCCATTTCTGGGTGACTCGGTGCAAGACAAATTCCATTGCCTTACCAGTTCCGAAGCTCATCTACTTCTGGGTTCCTCTGCTAATGGATTATTTGACAGAGTTTGACTCGGTGCAAGACAAGAGATGGATTCCATTAAGTAAGCAAGCAGTTCTGCAAGTGAAATAGAGTTACATTCCAGAAGAGTGTTTGCGACGAGATAAGAGGCTTGATCCAGTTCGTCCAGCAGCAATTCTCTCTTCCGGGCTCGCAACAAGTCAAGTTATTGGTAGTAACCCTTTTGAATTAGAAACTACTTAAGCTAGTGCGGTGCTTGTTAAGTAATAAACATGAATATCATCTGTTGATTCTTTAGATCCAGCTCAATATGTGGCTTATTATCCTTTTCCTTATTTAGTCTCTTATCTATATGAAGATCCTAACTTGATAACTGGAACTTTCCCACAAGGAACTAGAGCAGAACAATCCGTTTACGACTTAACCTCAGATTTCATAATGACACCGCAAGTAAGAATAATAGCTTGATTATTCCCTTAAGCGGGCTAAGCTAAGCATTTGGCATTCTTTCTTCTCTATACGACAACAAAGGGAAAGAATCAGCCACTTATATTATATACGACGGTAAAGAACCCAAAACCATACTTATAAAGAACCCAAAACCATACTTATATTATATACGACAAGGAGCATAACCCTAACTCACTGATAAAGCGACTTTGACCACACCTCGCTCACACCTCGCTTACTTAGACTTCTTTTATGGATTAAGGATTCAATTAGGCCGCCCCCTTTTATTGATATTTAAGAATAGGGTAATATAGCGCATCTAACATGGAATTGAGTATACTTCCGACTCGCTGCTTAATACTTAAGGCAAACACCTCTTCTCTCATCGCCAACTCCTTATTGTGAAACGGACTCAGTTACTTCTGTCCTTACTCAACAAGCAAATCATATCCTTTCCCTCTTTCTTCTATTGAAACAACTGTTGGGCTAGTCAAAAAGGAATTCCATAAAGAAGTTGCATATGATAGAAATCTATAGTAACCTCAATCGTTGCTCTTTTCCTCCAAAGCTAACATTAGCACAACGTCTTGTTCTTTGACTATTCTATCTTTCCTTCCTTTGCTTCTGAAGCGCTGTATCCTCTTGAGTAGAGTACCCTTGGGAGCGAGTGAGGTGAGTCTTACTACGGGGAAGCTCTGGAGTGCGCGATCAACAGCTCTCAGATATTCATAAAAAAGAAAGAGTGCTTCTTTGTTTGCTTGCCTCAATTCCTTCTAAAGCGCAGTTGTCAATGCAAGTGGTTCTGGTTCTGTTGTATAAAGTGGGTCAGTAGCCAAATTGCCTTATAGTGATTGTCCCGCTTACCCTGGTGGTATTGTTACAGGGTGCGAAATATGAGGGGGGTTCTTGGCTTGGCTACGAGGTTCTTGTTTCTCTGTTTGCGAGCTCAGTTCTTGGCTTTCCCTTTGTTGTCGTAGCGTAGATCAAGTAATCTTGCAGTGGGTTTGTTTTCTTCTTATGCTACTTTCTTAATAAATGGAGAGATTCAATGAATTCTTATCTTAAGACAGGAACTAATATGCAATGTATTTCTTAAGTCTTGCGTTTTTTTACATGCACATTCTATACTAACTCAATCAGAAGAAAATATTGATAGTTTCTTTCGACTAACTACGTGTTTCACTGTTTTGTTAGGGAAAGCATATGGAGTAACGGAGTGATGTTACTCATTTACATAAGAGGTGTGCACACTCAATTCCAAGAACTCAACGCCGGTTACTGAGTACTTAGCGCTGAAGAAGTCAAAGACAAGAAGTGTAGTTCAGAAGCACTCTGACAAGAAATAAGTGGGAGTTAACCACTAGAAGAAGCTTGAAAATAGACCTCCAGACTATTAATTCCCGGTTATTATAAGTTCTGGCAACTAAAGCTTCTTATGATTCTCGAGTCGACATTCACTTTGCCCTGACTTTAGCCGGTAAACTATCTTAGCTATGTAGATTAAGATTGGAAATTGTTTAACGCCAGCATTGCTTTAAGGAAGCACCGCAACTTCATCTCAGAAATATGGAGGAGGGCAGCGACCACCCAGAAAGCCTTTAGACCCGCTAGTCGCATTCAGAGAGTAGAACTGACTTCTGTAGCTGGAAACTATAGGAGGAAGCGTCAAGTATTACCTAGTCTAGAGTGGTAGAAGGCATCATATTAGTAAGAAACTGTTCCTCTCGGTCTCGGAACCAGAGATCCACTGGGTAGTCTTTGATAGCAAAAGCGAGCAAGCTTCAGGGGGGTTCCAAGTCAAACATCTTAAAAAACACAGATTGGGTCAAACACACGATATCTTAAAAAACACGGACTGTGGGGGAGCTCTTAAAACACGATCTGGTGTTTCATGTAGAGTATGTTAGGAATAATAGGCGGTTCACTCGAGACCTTCTGAAAGCCTTTCCCTTGAAAACCTTCTTTTCTGCGGCATCCCCTGCTGCTATCTAGAGTTTGGGGTCTGAAGAGAGAAATAAGACTCGCTAATGCGCTTATTTGCCGTTATCCTTGCTTTTTGACTTGTTTAAGCGTTAGGTTACGTGGAGAAGGGATCTAAAGCTGCTTTGCTTAATCATAAATAATGATGCTTGTTTATTCCTTATATATATATGGAAGTTTGTAAAAACACTCCTGACTGCAAAACGAAGATGGGCATCCGAACCCTATAGACTTTAGTACTCGCTTAGCTAACTTGCTTCTTGAATATCGGCACTCCGAAGCTCTGATAAAGAATCCTTCTTCCCTTGCTTGGAATTATAAGTACTGGCATGATATAAATTGTACTCTCAATAGAAACCTTCGTTGTTTGTTCGTATATGATGATCTAAATATAGTTAACCCTAACTCTCAATAAACGTGACTCTTTCTCTCATTCTCATTGCTTCCTTTAAGCTGAACTTTTGCTTGAAAACGGACTTGTTTACTTTCGTCTTCTCAGTAGGCGTCAGGCCTAGGAAGGATGCTAACTCACCTTATGGAATGGAATCCAGCGTTCCACTTATAGAAGATAGTAACAACCACTCTAGAAACTTAGAAGATAGTAACAACCACTCTAGAAACTCTCTGATTTTAGTTGCCTATTTACTTGTTCGCACAATATGGGAAGTTTGTAATCTCATCTGCTTGTTTAAACCTGACTGCTTACTATCTTGACGGAATATAGTCTAAACTCACTTTGGATTCGAACTCAACAAGCACCCAGAAACTAACAAGCAACTCAACAAGGGAACAATCAAATAAGCAAGGGCTTTAACATACTAATACACAGGGGAATACGCAAGGTAAGAAAAGGATGATTCCGCGGAATATGCGCAATTCTTTGACTAAAGGAAGGTAGTTTCGTAGAGTTTATGTATCCTTCCGTTCAAGTGTAGCGGAGTAGAGTTATTGGTTTTACCTAGTTGTGGTAGAGTATGGTTTATCAAGTTGGGTGCTGCTGACTATGATTATATCTGTGCCCTCGCGGGGATACCTGCAGAGCTCTCTTTTGAAGTCCTATTAGCATCATGCACCATTTATAGAAAAAAGGCAAGAAAAAGAACCAGAAAATATGATAGAGAGCCTTCAGATAGTGTTCTCCTAAGAGATAGAAATAGAAGGTGATGAAAAACTCTGCGGAAAACTTCACATAAGCACAACGTAGCTCGCGTTAGCTAAAATCCACTCCGTTAGCTAGAGGGTTGCCCCGAAACTCCTTTACTCGATAACTTCACTGCTGACTCAATCCGGTACTTTTTCTCGAAAGAATGGAATATCTAAGCAATAATCAATCATATAGGATATTGTAACTCCTTACTGCTTATAGCTGGAACAAGCAACTCAATACTTAAGCTTAAGCGCTTACGCGAGTTCTGCCCTTTTCCATTCTATTTATGGTTATGGTTTTCTTGCTTCACCACATGTTGTTAGAATTCCGAAGCTTGTTGAAGTGAGTGCACCACAGCTTATAATTGAGTAATCTAACATACCTACCATTACTCTTGAGTAATCTAACATACCTACCATTACTAATAGGAATAGAATAGGCCCGAAATGAAACTCACTCCTTACTTGTTGCCATTTTGGATAAGCTAGAGTAGAGGCTGTCAGGCTTAGACTCAAGTACTTGACTTCTGCTTTTGCTATCTTATCTGCTTAGACTTTTATGGAATTGTTCACTGACAAAGAAACGAAATCTGTACAAACTATGAAAGCGACCGTGAGAACTGTAACTCACTGGCTAACTTCACAACGGCTGTCTTGCTTAGCGTAGTAGTTGTTTGTTGATTTGACTCTTGACGAAAAGTATTGGAAAAGAATTCCCGTTAGCATCTTTCTTGCACATAGTATAGAAGTCACTAATATTACCTTGATTTATATATAATACGATAACTCACAAACGCTAGAATAACACTTGCTAACAGAGTTATGGCTCACTTGACTGTTCTCTCTTCCTAGGCCTCTGATCCTTTAGCCCACAGATTAGTAGTAGGTCCGACGCTACGTAGCATCATAGTTGATACTGGCTCTGCTCCACCTATTCCTGCTGGCTCTATGCTTACTGCTGGCTTTAAGAACTCATAGGCGCAACGCAACTCGGAAAAGTCAAAGAATTTCATATCGGGGGGCACTAAACATTAATCACTCAGAAGAATCTAATATCGGAATCACTCAGAAGAATCTAATATCGGAATCACTCAGAAGAATCTAATATCGGGGGGCACTAAACATTAATCACTCAGCTAGGCATCCTCATGCTAGACTTGAAGGAAGGACAGAGGCTGTCGAATCCAACACGAGACGACTAGAAAATAGGACAGAGCCTGAAAGTAAGCCCGAACCCTTAACTAGACCATAAACACCACTAGACCGGAAATTAGAGGCTGTCGAACTATATACTAGACCAACAATTAGGTTAGGCCCTATACAAATAAGTGGGCACCCTTTCCTGTTGAATAGAATATAGGCCTATCGCCATCGTGACTTGTTTTTGCTCATTTGGATTGTAGCCTTTCTTGCTCTTTATTCGCAACAGGGAACTCGCTAACGGAAGTGAAACGCGTTAGGAATTAGAAGGTAAGTCAGAGTGTTATGATTACTTGTTCAACCTAGACTCGTAAGCTCTTTGAGCACCACTGGGCGAGATCCACTTGTTTGTCATTTTGGCAAAGCTTATGAAGTAAGTAGGTCCTTGATACAACCCTCTTCCTCTATCTACGACAACACAAGAACGAAACTCTCGCGTACAAGGAAAAACCAAACCAAGCATATACTAAATTCAGTACTTTCTTTGCAATATGGCACCCTGCTTTCGTAGACATTCTTTCTTTCCTGCGTAGACATTCTTTCTTTCTTTCCCTTGACCCCTGAATTAGATGAATGAGCCGTTATCCACAAGATTATGGAAAACCAACCCCTAGCCCATATAAGTCATTTGAGGGAAAAGGTGACAATGCTGGTTGTATATGTTGGTAGAAAGAAGAAAGGTGACAATGCTAGTTGTATATGGAAGTCCCCGCTCTATCAGTGACAGAGCTCCGTTTACATAGCTATTTACCCTGCACCAGCACTCTATATGTGCCCGGGCCGATCGCCTTCTCACATCATAGATGGCGCCTACACGCTGCATGGTGGGAGGAGTCTTCTTTTTAATAGCATATCAATTCCATTCCTGCGGTTCCTAAAGGAGAGTCATAATCATTATACTGCTTGCTTGAGAAGATCAGTCACGGTCTATCTAGAGCGAGGCCTGGTCTCAATTGCCTTCTATTGAAAGGTCTTCTCCTTCGGGGCCTATAACCATTATGCAAAAGCAAGAGCTCTCAGCGTAAAGAGAGAGGAGTGCGATTCGCTTTCAGTGGTAAAGCCAGAATCATCCCTAGTCTTTATGTGATTGTGATTTTCTTCAAGTCAATTAATGAAAGCTGTCTAAGTCGGATAGAGAAGATAAGGAACTGGGCTTCATAAGGGATCTTCCAGATCAAATAAGTATGTACCGCCGGAGAAGGGTGGGCATAATATAATATGCATCATTCTCTATCGCATCCCTTTCACTCGGGTTGGTTTCGAGCAGGACTCCAATGAGGGCTTACTCCAATATGGCCAAAGAGGGTTTTCCTAACTTATTCAATTCAAAGTGCGCACGACAGCAAAAGAAAGTCAAACTGCCAAAGAAAGAATGAGATTAATAAAAACGAATAGATTGGTACTAGGGAAAAAGAGGAAGATTCCCGTAGAAAGTAATCCATTATGTCATCCAACTCACTTGAACTAGATATTTGGAGAATCAAACAACCATCCGGCCCCGCCTAGAAATGAATGGCATGAAACTGGCTTGAAAAAGTGTCCTTCTTTCCCCCCCGATTGAACCTTTATTCAAAGAAAGCCAAAAGACCGGGATGCTAATTAGAGACAGGACAGGCTAGTAAGATGGTAGAAAAGGGTTCGCCCACAGCATGTAAGCTTTCTGCCAGGAACTTTGAACTTTGAGTGGATAGGATGCGAAAATGGAATTGCAAGCAGAGGTCACTTCACCATTGGAATTGGCTTTATGGATTGGATTCCCCTATGATACTATATTGATTTGGAAAAGGAAAGGCTTGAAGAGAGAAGCATTTCATTGAGATGATGGATGTACACTATTTGAAGCTAGCTGGATTCTTTCTATAGAAATGATGATGAAAATAGACCAGGTACCATGTGAGCTTCTTGCTTAAGGGACGGACTGCCTTTCTGGAAAACGTGACTGCCTATCAGCTCGCTTTGACCATGTAACCCCGGAAAAGATGTTGCTAGGCTTGCAAGAGAACTCCAATGGGGCGACTCACTTGATAGATTCTTTTACCTAGACCCACCCCGAAGCTTACTGCTTTCCTTCCTTTCGAGCCTTTCAAAAGTGATCAATTGCTAAAAACACTCCTAATACAGGAAATATGCAATTCGTTGCACCACCCACCAATATACTAGAACAAGCAGATTGATAAGAAGTAAGGGATCTCCATAAGGGCGGGCAGTTCTATTACTACTGTCATTTTGACTTGTTTCTGCAATTGTCAGGGCTTAATACAACGAGGAAGACTGGCACGAAGTGACTTGAACTTAAGAAAGAAGAACAGGGACAGAGACAGGGACTAATAAGAAATGACCCAGGGACTTACACTGCATGTATCCCATTAAGGTGAGAAGGGGGCCAGTACTTAAGTTCGGGTATTATAAGTTCTGGTCAGAGGAGATAGGATGGAGATAGTGAATTCAAAAGAAAGGAAAGGGGAACCACCAGAGCACTCTCTCACGCCTACTAACACTAGCACTACCAGAGCACTCTATCACGTTAACCCTACTAGGGGCAATTATGGAGTTTCTAGAGACTATTGGTACGGGGAATAGAAGGAATGGAGCGGTATAAAAGAGAATATCATTATGGTATGGGACTATACACCATAAGCATAGATCACTCCCACTTGAAAGAAACAAACCGACGACTAATTAGGTCCTTTACCCAGCAGGATAGTCTTCATATGCTCAATAATGAGATCGTGTAAAATACCCTATCAACAACACTTATGTAGTCCTGCGCTATTACTGATAAGAGTCAATCAACATAGGCAGTACTGATTAATTGCCCTTTATTCAGAGATATTCTCTATGCTGGCAACCGCCACTCAAACGACTACCCGTGGCCAACATATCAAGTTTCTCAAGCAGGGCGATGATCGTTATCTCCTTAAATCAAAGGGGACGGGGACAGAATAAGCTCACGGGGCTCCAAAAAACAGGGCAAGGGGCAGAATATGCTCTATCCATCTATTGGATAAACCCTTTCACCCTATCACCGATGGTTGCCTTTGCCCTACTAGGGACTGCCGTAAAAGGCATAGAACTCGAAAGTCTCTTTTTACGGACTACCTATGCCCTATTGTGTGATGGATACCATGCTTCTCAATAAGCTGCAGCTATATCCCCTATCCAGGTCAAGAAAAACGAACTTATAGATTTCGAACGGATGTGAGGCTTTCAGGAGTGGGAACTAAAACAGCTCCTCTGGCCCCACCAACTCCCGCTCCAACAGTATGGAAAATGGATGATATAACGGCGCAGGAATCAAACCCACAAAGCAAGGTAAAACTACAGCAATCAAACTCGACGTAAAGTGATGAGTTCGGATTGAAGATAGGATTGGCTTGAAAGGCTTAGTACTTAAGCTAGATGGCCAGCAACGGACACTTGGCCCTAGGAGTGTGTATGGCTGGCAACAACTACTGGTCCTATAGGGCTATAGATAGTGACTCTAACTTCAACAGCATCTAAGCTTTCTCCAATGGGAGAGAAGAGAGAATCAATTCCATCAAAATCATGCTTGCACTCACTTGAAGAAGATTTAGAAGACTGACTTTATACCGCCTTACACAAGGTGGAGTAGCGCTTCCGAATTAAAGCCAACTTGAACAGTGATGAGCTGTCGATCTAGTGCCAGTACTTAATAAGGAAAGGACAGAAATACAAGGGTTTTAAGTAAGTGGGGTGGATAGCCTACAGGGAAAGAGATACTATTTCGGAGGAGACAGCGCCTATGAGTAGGATGAAAGGGTAAGAGCCCGCCTATTCATAAGAAGGATGGAGCCTATTTATAAGAAAGAAAGGGAATAGGATTTATTGTACGACCCGATCTATACGACAACATTGTTACCCCCGTTACCTATCGGAAGTGAGTTGACTATCCGGATTCAGTGAAGAAGGGGCATAGTTTACTACTTAAGGAGGAATAGGCTTAGTTGACTACCCAGAGACAAAGGCAGCAACGCACGCGCTTTTCTCATTATCCATTATGCTTATAGATGATGTTCTTTCTTATGTATGATTTCATTAGTTTATTCCATCGATAAACTCAGAATCCAGTTATATTATAGAGAGTGGCTATCATCCCTTTTTCCGATGAATCATGCAATCCTACTCGTGGACTAATAAGAAGGTAATAAAATGAATCTAATCACAATGGAAATTATCGAAAAATAGAGACTTGATTTATAAGAATCTATGTTCAAAAGTGAGTGCTAAATAGAAGAAAGGGGGCATTTTGAATGGAAATCGAGAATGGAGAATACATGCATGAAAGGATCCTTTGTTTCTCTTATATAGAGAAGATAGGATTGATTTTCTAGGATTACATAGGAAGACGATAGGATTGATTTTCTAGGATTACATAGGATGCCACCACTAGGAAAGATATTAATTCCGAGATGCTCTAGCACTGCTTCCTAAGAGCTGCGCTGCCTGGAATTATAAGTACTGGCTTAACCATTTAGGCTGACTTTCCATGATAATAATGTAGATAAAGCATAATAATGTAGATAAAGCATAATAATGTAGATAAAGCATAATAAGAATGAGAAAGCATAATAATGTAGAATCGAGCCATAATAAGAATGATGAAAGTATATTAATGTAGAATCGAGAAATCCGGATTACAGGGGATCATTGTCCGTTTCGTTTTAAGAATCAACTTAGCATACTAGATACTCCGTTCTCTTCCAAAACAGTTATAGAACCCCAGAGTCTTGTTGTCGGTCGAGGTCTATAAAAACGGAATGGTTTTGCTTTTCTTGTTTTTTCATGGATTCACCTATTCCCCTTTCCTACAATCGCAGGGTCGCCCAACAACCTCATTCATTGGCCTTTCTAGCAAGAGATGGGCATAGTTATGATATCCCCTTTTCTCTTCTCTTTGATAGTTATGATATCCCCTTTTCTTCTCTTTGATAAAGCAGCAGTCAGGGGGGCATTCTCAAGTAAAGCTCTATGCCATCTGACTTATTATACCCTATCGGCGACTACCTTCATTAATCCCGGCTGCGCGAAAAGCACCTAACTAACCTATGTCTTTAAGTCTGATATCAACATGGGTCGGGCCTCTTCTCAATTCACAGAAGTGCTCCGTTATTACTCATAACCGTTCTTTTTTCACGTTAGCTTCCGAAGGTTTTCTAGGCAAAGTCCCAGGAAAGCAATCGTCAAGCCACCATAGGCGGATTCAATTCTAACAGCAGCGCTTACGCCTTCTGATTAGACAACGACTAGTGCCAAGCTAACTAACAAGGATTCGTGAAAACATAAAGAAGACGGGGACACGACTCTAATGAATAGAATCTTACCAGCGAAAAGAAAGACTCCTTTCCTCAAATTAAGTAGATTTACAGATCATAAGAAAGGTGAAGTATATTTACAGAAGACATCGATGAATCTCGGCACTGCTACGGTTAGCTCTTGCCCCGCATCTGTACTGGCTATCTCGATAGAAATGCATTCATAACCCATCTCGAAAGAGTTTCAATAGAATAGGTCGTCTGTCTTTCCTCCCAGAGCTTCAATAGTGTGGCTCTCCTTCTTCCTTCAACATAGGCTTCTTCCTTTTTCATAAGGCAAGTTCACAAGCACTTTCCGTATTTGAATGAATTCTTCTCAAAAGAGGATCTGGCTCAGCCAAGCCGGCAAGCAACAAAAGCACAGAAAGTAGGCAAGCAACTACAGTCCTGTTATTCAAATTCCAGTCTTCGGCAGACAAACTACTACTACATCAGCAAGAGAATAGATCCGAATGAAGCAAGTCTTAATTCTACTCTACAGGCAGACAGAAGCTGCCACATTATTATAAGGGTTACGCGTCTAATATGATACTAAGAAATCAATTCGCTTAGTCTCATAATTCCACCTCTTTCTCGTCAACCCAGGTAGGGCATCCAGGACATACCAGGTTCTACCAGGGCCCGGCCCAATCATAGTCAAAAGAGGAGTTTTCTCGCGGAACGCACTAATAATCAATCCAGCAAAGCCTAAAGTCAAGTCAATAATGAAAAGGAATTCATCAATTGTTATTTAAAGCTATTTACGCAAGCCCTAATCCTATAAGTCCCGAGAGTAGCGAAGAGGCCATGGTGAATTATCATTCTTCTTTTCTTTTCCTCCAGGCCATCAGTCGAAAGAACGCAAACCAGCCGTTTCATTATTTCTATTCTCTTCCTTTGAATTGGAATAACAAGCATAATGTAACGCGGATGAAAAGTAGCCATCGGCCGATTCATTCAAATTCTCCTTTGTGGGCCCCGGGTCCTACGAGCTTCCAGGAGAGTCCCACTAGAACTATGGTAACCGCTTAACACGCCTCAAATCTAAGATTGGCAACTTCCATTATATACCACTAAGTCTACCATGTCATAGACAATTATATACCACTAAGTCTACCATGTCATAGACTTTCAAGAAAAAGCCAAAACCAAAAAGCATCCCGGCGTTATAGCTTCCAAGATGTCATGACAGTAGGAGCATCAAAGAACTGTTCAATGGGAACCTCCTCGGAGAGCGCAGCAGTACTCTTTGAAACACTTTAGCCATTGGCCAACCCACCTTCTTGTCTGGGTGTACTCAGAGAATTCCTTAACCTTTGGGGAGCTCCTAAGAACTCTTCGGGTATCCGCTTCTGCTCTTTTGGGGGCAGATGCCCTAAAGGAAATGAGAGAGGCCGATCGATGGAAACTTGTAGTGAGTCTTCGTAGAAGCTGTAGCTAGTAAGGCGAAAGTGGCTGTTAATTAGGAAGGAGAATAGGTCTTCATTGGGCACTATCTGGCCTAGGGTGTAAGTGAGTGTTCAATGAACATAACCCACATATCTGATAATACTGTGGAAAAGACTGTTTTAAGTACCTGACCACATTGCTTAGTATTCTTACTAGTCTCCGCGAACGTTGCAATCTACTTCATACTCTTAATACATTATTGCAATCTACTTAATCTTAATACTATATTTGTATTTCTTTCTTTCTTAAGGAGGCTCATGGGCTTACACTACTATAACGTAGTTCTTTTATAAGCCACCTCTTTTTTCTTTTTGGTTTTTTCAATTTCTACTATCTTAAGACTTTGACCGGCAAATGAATGGGAATAATGGAACCGAGTGATTAACCTTACTATATTGAAGAGATTTTGGTCTATTAGAACCTCCGAGCTACAAAAAGCAAAATATCCGATAAAGAGACAAAGCTGCAGAGATCATCATGAATAGCATCAGTCTCTCTCTCCTATTAGAAGATAGTATTCCAGACGCTCCGTTGAGAAAGGAGGAGGAACCCAATTACACACTTCGCATCAAGGGCGGTTCCAGCTTTGATTATATTATCGTATCAGAAAAGCCCCTATTGAAGTCTCCCCTATTGAAGTCTCCCCTATTGAAGTCTCTTATTCGATCTATCGTTCTCGACTCTATAACTCTATTGTCTTACACGCTTCTAGATGGATACTCGATAGAAGGAGAAGATGATGCTAGTTTCATCCTCGTTCGTGAGCCATCCCATGACTCTATCTCTGATCGACTCACTATCAACTCGATACCAGCAAAAGCTCTTACGCCTCTAACTCTCGCCTCGACCCCTTCGGTAACCCGTCTACCCACAATAAGACAAAAACGAAATGAGAGAGAGCCTTGAGAAAACGTAGCCTTTGACTCCTAAACGGAAAACTCCCTTCCCTCTGCAGCGTCGTTCTCAAACAGGATAAAGAAATGTCCCTGAAAGGCTTCTAATTGTTATTTATGTCAGGCTATTCCAGTCAAAGTGTTCGTTGGATTCCACTTAGGAGTTTCAGGCCTGAGGAACACTTTCCCTTGTTTCGATTTGCTGCATATGAAGCTTTACGTCTTTCTTTTCCGTGGAGTGCGGTTCATCCCTTACGTCCATTTATTGAAGGAAAATCCAAATCCAAGAAATAGTCTCTCACAAAGAAAAGGATCCGTTGTTAGCAGGAGTAAGCGAATTGGCTGGTTCCAAGGCCGCTGAAACTGGACTACTACTTTCAGGGAACTTAATTCTTAATAAGCACCACGAAAGGATTTTTTGACCAACCGGAGCTTCGTATATTCATTAGTTCTACACGGCTCGGGGCTCCTGCCGCTCTCACTGCAACTGTCACAACTGTGTTACTAACAACAAAGAACAGTACCAGCTCATCAGTGGTTCAAGTGCAGTGCCCAGAAACGGTTGAAAGATCTATGGCTACAACAATTTCTCAACGGATCCATGGGAAGGAAATAGATTCCAAATAATATGTAAAGTAAGTAGCCTTTGTTGAATAACCTAAAGCACCGGTCTTATTATCAACAGCAGAAGCAATCCGATGAGGGTCTCTTGGGTTCTCTTCTATGATTGACTTTGATATGTATACTTTAGATTCTATCAGTAGACATGGCTATCGTATGTCCGCTCTAGTTTTGCTCGGCATCAAACGTGGGTGGGTATTATTATGCATTCCCAAGCGTTATTCTCAACGGCTTTTTGACATTTACACTGGGGCTACCCGAGCAATCCGGCTGCATTTGTATCATCCTTGCCAAGGCGTTTCGTCTTCACCGGTGACCACACCCCAACCTATTCCATGAACTTGTTTTCGTCTTCCGATTGGGGGGTCAAAACACTCTCCCCCGCTTTTCTCTAGGGTGCCTTTTCTAGTCCAAATACACCAGGAGAATCAATGTCTTGTAATCTATGCTTGATCCAGAGAGAAATCCTTCAGGACTCACCCGCCTGCCTTTCCTCCCTACAATTTCCTCTATACACACCAGTTCGGAATAAATGAGTTTACTTCCCCCAATTTGGCATTGTAAATGGAAAAACAGATTGTTCTCTGAGATGGCCATGAAACAGGAATCCCAGCAGATCATTATTCCGCTTTTAGTACTTAATGTCAAATAACCAAAAATCCAGTCAATTTGTTCTGCGAAGGCTAGGTCGAAGTGGTTCTTCTCCCTCGATCTGTCTTCGTTGGAAGGTGTGGTTTTCCCTATAGATGGGTGTCCCGTTGAGTGCTCGGTTGTCTCCCAGTTTTGAGGTTTTGTTGACTCCTTTTCCACCTTATTTCGGTTTTCAACAACTGAAACACAATGCCCTTTCTCCAGGGCTAGAATAGGGGATAGGTAATAACTCCCGATCCAAAAAGTATTGACTTTACTCTATGCCGTCTGCTTAGACTCTGACTGCTTTCATGAGTGCCGGTCGGGGAAGAGAGACTCACTTACTTTGGCGCACGAGGTGGCTAGGTAACATAATGGAAAGGTATCGGACTGCATAACTCCATAAGCGCTTAACTGCTCAATGGAACTTTCAACTCTAAATGGAGTGGTGAGTGGTGGTCGCTATACTATACTAGCCCCTTAGGTCCTTTAATCAACCCCTTTTCACGCTAATGCTCATAGGGTTTTAGTTTTGACTCGCATCTATGTATTTGGATTGGATTGCAACATGCGATACAGCCCAGATTAAGAATCTGCCCTTATTGTAAGTTTTGGAGTCCCGGTTTAGAGGATTTTCTTAGCTTTATATGGTAGGCTTTCTCTCCTTCGGGTAATAGTTGATGGCATCGAATTATGTTGTCGGACGGGAAAAAGCCCTATGAGCAGGAAGAATGAAACAAATCAAAGAAAGACTTTTTAGTTTGTTTGCGAGGAAGAAACCTTAAGAAATAGGTATAACTAGCCGGCAAAAGAAAGCGCTCCGAGATGCAAGAAAGGGAAGGTAGAATTAAGTATACTGGCATCCGCGGGCCTGCCTAAGGCTTTAGGAAAAGGCGTAACTTCCCTTCCTACAATGCTAAATAAAGGTGCTTCAAGCCTTCTTCTTTCGCATCAACAGGATTTCTTCTTTCGCATCAACAGGGAAGACTACAGGGTTCCATATCCAATTCTTCAGCAGAAATATAGACTTGCTCAGAGCCCCAGAGCCTAGTTATTCTTTAGTTTACCAACTACCCCTAATGCTAACGAAAATGCTTTCTAATGGGATGCCCTTCAAAAGGATAATGTAAAATGATAATGAAAGAAATGCCTTTCTACTGAGCTTCTTTTCATAGAGAAAGTAGCCAGGTCCTCTACTCTTAAAGACCGAACAACAAATAGGGCAAGATTGGACATTACCGGTTCCACTGTGATCAAATAGCCTCTTTGCGCAAATACTCGGCCAACTTAAATCTAGTCTTGGAGAAGCCCGGGTAAGATTAATAGCTAATGGTTTCATCATCCTATGATCAAATTCCTATGGAGAATGGACTGCTATCACTCGTCTGCGAACAGATCCTCTCTTGTATTAACATAACAGAATAATTACCAAATCCATTCCTACTGACACCGCCCGAACTTAAGTACTGGAGGCTAGAACGATATAACAGCGCTTACTTCTTTTGTTCACACCAAGCGTAACAACTATTCCCACGTGAAAGGAAAGCTACCAGACTTACTATAAGGGCTAGAGATTGAAGCTAAGCTCAAAGATCAATTGATGTAACAGCAAAAGCAGCACGCAGCGAATACAAGATAGTCGAGTTGCTCAGCTACTGTGGTAGTTGTAGGCCTCAGGTTTTGTTTCCCCCAGTAACTTGAAAGCGGCCGGCATTACGAAGGCAGGAACTTTGCTTTCTAGCGAGACCTTTGGAGTGGAAAGTGGAATACGAACCACGAGTACGGTAGCAAGCTGGCTTTCTGGACGTGGACATTTGCGCCTGCTTGTCGATTACTTGTATCTTTGGCTTATTGGTTGATTTCCTACTTTAGAGTCAAAGTCCTCTAATAACATAGCTTAGACCCGATTCCTATACTCTTATTCCTCTGTTCGAAAGTCCCCGATTCCTATACTATTATTCCTCTGTTCCAAAGTCAATAAAAGCAAGTAAAGAAATGAAAAGCACCCAGACCAGAGTCATAGTTAGTTTGAAAATGAGGAGCGGTGGGCTAACTTATGTGTTGAAGTCAACTGCTTTAGGGGTGCAAAAGTCAGCGGTAGAACACTTAAGGTCAGGGGATGGTCATTAAGCTCATTATCCTAGTGGGAATGGGATAAGAGGGGCAATAAGGAGACTAAAGCACCTATAACTACAGAATTGAGAGAAAGAGTCAAAGGGGCAATAAGGAGACTAAAGCACCTATAACTACAGAATTGAGGGAAAGAGTAAAAGACTAACCTATAAGGCAAGAAAGTAAGGCAAGAGTGGAAGTAATTAAGTACCCGCCTCCCCTGCAATGCGGAAGTGTGAGCGTACAGTCGCAGACCCGAACATGGGCACTGAAGCTACAACTCCAGTGAATGAGGCAGGATCGCCAGACTCGAGCTAACAGGCAAGATGTCAGATCAGTGTTTGACTTCCTAGTTTCTTTTTTCCATTCTTTTTCTCATGAGTTCGGTTCCCCTTTTCCTATTACCTTTCTTATTGTTGCTAGTGCTCTTAGACCTTATTCCTATTATAGTGCTCTTAGACCTTCTTCCTATTATAGTAGATGCACTCTGGCAATTATGTATTATGGCCTCAGTTCACTGATACAAATACTAACAAGCAAGAATGTCACTAAGCAAATGCAGAATGAAAAGAACAAGCGGGAGATCAATAGGGGAAATCAAGACTTCAGGTAAATAGGAGTAAGGTCAGGCTCAAACTAATAAAAGTAAGGCAGTTGGGTAGCATTTCCAGAATGTAAATAAGTAGTGATAGGATGGTCGTTGGTCCTGTTATCAGCAGCCCAAGCCCTGTTAACGCTAGTGTAATTCCTAGGTTTTCTTCTTTTATTGGTAGCCTGGGTCCCAGTCCCATTAGTAGTAGGCCGGCTCCTATAGTCCCTATTGGTTGTCTTAGCAGTTTGAGTTTCGCCCTTAGACTCCTTTATTGCATTCCGACTACTGAGTTACAGTCGGATACTTAAAACTAGAATTCTAGCTCGATGGCTGGAGTTCTCATTTATGACTTATGACCCCGCAACCTTATTCTTGCTTTAGTTGGTTCAATCCCTTGTCTCTTGCTTTACCTATAAATAGATTAGTTACAAATGCATTAAAACAAGGGCGGTAGGAGCCCTGAGTGAAACGGTAGCGGCCAAGCAACGGCCAAGCAACTAAGCAAGCCGGCCAAGTCACTGCTACAAACACATAGCAACTCTGACTTAGCCTTCTTAGTTTGTCTCCGACTTGAACTACTAACTAAAAGGCTGCTACTACTTAACTCTCCAAATTCGAAAAAGAGCATAGGTGCTGCCAGAACTTATAATTACTGGTACTGATGAAACCAACAACACTACAAAACACTGATGATACTTAACCAGCAAACCCAGCCTTACTTCGATTCTTCCTCTCCTGGATCTAAGCCTATCTGTTACTAGCTATCAAAATAGCACTACTGATGATCCTGGACCCACCAAACAAGCCTGTCGCTACTGTCTTTGATTTTGACTTTACATGATTTCAACCTATACTAGTGCCCAGACATACTTTATCTCATAGTAAATCAAAAACTACTGAAGCAAAAGCAAGGCTGAAATGAAACCAAATATCACCGATAGAATGGGACCAACCCCACCAGTAATTTGGATTCTTCTCCAGCATTATATCCGGTATACTTTCCCGATCTCATATCAGTATGTATTTGTATCTGGCACTACTTCTCTGCTTTCTTATTCAGTTAACTTACAATAATTATTCCTTTGTCGACAATAATGTGTTTTCTCATAGAAGCTAATGAAGTAAGCTTGGCATGTCACCGGGGTAAATAAGGCTTTCTTCTATGCGCGATGATGCCACTAAGTCATTGATTCAAGATTTGACTACTGGCGAGTAAGGAACGGCAGGTACAAGTCAAAGAGTCAAAGTCCGGATCCGAATCAGAAGTTGTAGCATGAAAAGCAGGATCAGTAGCCTGAGAAAGGTAATGTGGGCAGGCTGCGAGATAGGGTATATCGGATTGAAAGCAAAGAGAGAGGTTTCTAGTGGAGGCGAACTACAGAGCACTAACAACAGTAGAAGAATCCAAGGTGAGCTAAAGAATGTCAACAGTTAGGGTAAGTTTGAGATCTCGCCCCGTAGATAAAGAACTCAAGTAAGGAACGTCAGAGTGGACAAGTTAACTACTAGATTCAAGTAAGCCAGGGTGGACCAATAGATAGTATAGTATAGTTGTTTTAGTCAGAATCCCAGCAAGTAAGGGCCCCTGTCCGGTGGCAACCTATGTGTTTTATAACGAGCTCTAAGGCTTACATTGGTTTTCGTAAGAATTGCACTAATAAGTAAGGGTAAGTTAGATAGGGCTAAGAGTAGGAAGTAAGTAGAAGTTATCCAAGGCTAAGAGTCAAAAGTCAAAGAAAGAAGGACTACGGAATGCAAGGAACAACTAGGGATTGAACTCCGCAGTATAAGAATGAGTAGATGTATCAGGGAATATAACTCAGTAGTAGGAGCATAGGTAGTTGAATCAAACTTAGTAAGATACCCAGCTCCAAGTTCCACTATTAGAAGCAGTGGTTCCAGAACTTCTAATAACTGGCTTTTGCTTTTTGTAGTTCTGGTATTAGAGCATTTCTATTCCTATTAGTGGTAGAGCTCTAGCCTGTTTGCCCAGGTTCTACTCTAATAAGTGTTGGTTTTATTCCCCCAGTTGAGCTGTGAGTTCTGGCTTCTTTCGTAGGTGATGCTTACTTTGATGCTGAACTTACTTATTACAATTCCTGTATTTTCCCGTGTTTTTTCACCGTTTTACTTCATTGGCGGCCCAACCTTGATCAACTTTTTATGAAACACTGGGCCCAACTCAACTTACTATAAAGCGCGCAACAAACTACTAAGCTTGAGGAATAGCAAAAGAAGTCTTAAGTTGGAGCTATGGGCTTACTTGCCTTTCTTTTTTTCTATCTTTTATTGGTATTCTCTTTTGTTGCATATTGGAATGTGTTTTCTCATATTAGATTGATATTCCTATTTCTTTTGATTTGATTAGAGAAACTAGGGCTAACAGGACACACTCAATGGAAACAAGTAACTCAACTCATACCGATAAGACCACCAAACAACTATTAGACAAGTATGAATATAGTAATTACACTCACCAAGCAACTGGGAATTACCCGACCAAGAACAAGGCTATTACGATCCCCTACACTGCAAGAACTATAGGACTTTTACTAGGAACTTAGGCTTTAACCGATGCTTCTAATACATTAACTGCCAAGTAGGAATCTATTCTATGAACTCTGTGCGCCAAGTAGGAATCTATTCTATGAACTAATAAGTGGGAATCTGCTCTGTGGGGGGGGCCTGGGTCAAACTATATTGCTTCTCAGAAAAACGACTAACTATCAGAGCTAATCTAACTATCAGAACTAACCCGGGAATAAAGAATATAAGTAGGATCTAGTGCATCCAGGGAAAAGAGTAGTAAACCAAAAGAATATAGACTGACTCCTCTGCTTCTAGGACCTTCACTCGGAACTAAGACCTGCAGCTACTATCAATAATAATGGAAAAACAAACAGGGAGTCAACCCCTAATAGAAGAGTCAAACGAATACAAACACCACTGGAAAGGCTGTAACTATTGCCTCTTATAATGAAATACCTTCTAAGGAATTGAGTGTCTCCTTCCGCGCCTTAAGTTTCCTACTTGCCTCTTCGATTCTATAACCCCAGATTTGAACTCTGCCTTTACATGAACTATGAGTCTGCTCTGGCTTACTTTAGGCTTACTTTCCTGGCAACCCTACCTTCCTTTATTTTCAGGTTTCTTCTTATCAGTAGTAGTAGTAGTAGACCACAGGGTGAGTTGGTGGATGAGTATAGGTTTTAAATGCAAATAGAGAACTTCTGAGTTTCATTCGTTATATGGCAGTGGTTGGATTCCCGTTTTCGTTCTTTCCATAAACCAGTGAAAACCTTGTCATCAGAGCACTAGCTAAATCCTTAGGTCCCGCCCAGGAATAAATAAACAGGGCATCTTACTTATATGTTGGATTTGGATAGTTTTGTTCTGACTCGTATTGATTAGGATCCGTAGTTATAGCCTCAAAGGTAGTAGCTGGTTTCCCGGTTTAGAGCTAGATCCATTAGGTAGTGCATCAGCCTTGTCTTGTTAGTCGCCAGTCCATTCACATTAGTGCTTAGTTGCATTCCATTCTAAAAAGCACAAGTAACAGAAAGGATATCTGATTGGGAGTAAGGAAAGAGAGACTTAGTTTTAGGTGAACTACAGATATGAGGGCGAGTGGTAAATGCTAGTATAGTCGCTGGCCTAAGTCTTATGTCCGGTAATACAGAGCTAAGGTACTCAATTGAAGAAGAAGAGACAGTTTAGTAATAACCAAAGACAGGAACTATAGCACATCTACTAATAGGAAGGTGTAGCCCCATTCTAGGGTGAAATACACGGATATGAGATCTGTTTAGTCAGAATCCCAGAACTTCTTAATTGGGAATGCAAACTGGTGTTTCTGATCTGATAACTGGGAACTCATATTTTCGCTTACTGCCGAGTGGGACTTATAATTCCTTGATCTTTGACATAAAAGTAACTGAACTGAGGCTAACAGGAATTCGAACTTGGAATTAATACTTACCCTGGTGGGAGTGGATCAAACTAACAACTTGGGATCAAACTCCTATTGACAAGAATCAAGCTATGGAAACACCAACTGTCACTTAATTATGAGAACTTCCCCGCCCTAGCTCTACCTATAAACTGACCTTCCCCAGCGATACCTCTCCAATTCCGATTTGTCATTGAGAAACCTCTACTTTGTTTGAACTATAGCACCTTATTCTTCCTTACTATATTACTCGCCTTAGTCTACTTCTCACCATTTTGATACTCATCAGTCTCCTGTTTTCCCAGCAGTAACCTTATTCTTAGTGTAAGTCAACTATTCTTAGTGCCCTGACTTTAGAGTGGAATTATGGATTGACAGTGCTGTTTCGGTGAAGAAAGGTACGTTCAGCTACCAAGTTGGAAAGTAGGAACTCAACTACCAAGCAGTAAAGTAAGAGGCGAGGGCGTATCAGAGGAATCACACTCTAAACTAGGAATAAGCTAAGTAAGAAGCACACTTTCGACTGGGAATAAAAACAATGCTAACAGGAATGCACGTATGCCCCAGTAGATCAAACAACAAATATAATAGAAAGGATGAACCAGGAACATAATGGTTTTACTAGGACATAAGAATAAGTGGATCTACGGTGCATCCCAGGCCTTACTTGTGTGACTTCTCAGTCTGAACTACCCTTCTCTCTTTCCTTCCTACTGGCCAACTAATCTGGTTTGTTAGTGAAAGTCTGCCACTACGCTCACTAGCCTCATCACTCTGGTCTTTACTGTATCTCGGCATGTTCCTACTGCCTTATATTCTGTATCGAGCCCTAGATTCTTATTATGTTGACTTGTATTCATGATAATGATTCTGTTTACTTATATTTATATGCATGGATTTATATGTGTTTAATCATATAGTAATTGATTCTAGTGTCTCCTACTACGCTAGGACAGAATTGAACAAATAAGTAGAAGAGGCAAGCAACAACCATTATCACTGAACTCAACCAGTATCCGATCCTTATTATTGAGCATCGATCCAACAAACCTCAATCGTTAGTTAATTGAACTCAGCTGTCCAAGTCATAAAGCAACTACTAGCTCTTAGCCCGATCTTCCCAGCTTTGATTCTTGCTTGTTAGTTCGGGAACTGATACTTACTCTCTGGATTTGGATTCTACCATTCCCGGACCTACGTCTTGCTTTGTTAGCTTCCCTTACTTGCTTTTAGTCCATCTTTTCTCGAACCAGATTGACTTTCGCCAATACCAATATGAAAGAGGCAATTAAGAGACTAGTTTGTTAGCGTACGAGACCAGACAAGTAACTACAGGCATAATTCCACTCAAAAGATCTAATTGAACTGGGCCCAGCGCCTTACTATTGATATACTCATCCAAAATCTGGCTTTACCGTCTCTAGGCTTACTGCCCGGATCTAACATATGGATTTGGTATCGGCGGTTCCATTCTACCTAGTTCTAGTCAAATTCTTTGCATCATCTAATATTGTCAAATTCTTTGCATCATCTAATATTATTATATTATCAGTAGCTCAGCTCAATTCTAATGAGTACTTTTGGATTCTTCCAGGTAGTAGTAAGTTTGCTTCTCAAGGTTATCGGCAGGAAAGTCATACTCTAGCTCGTTAAGGGGCTGCCGCTACACTCGTTATCTTTCTCACTTCACACAGGTAAAAAAGCAGAAAGAAAACACTCTTTTGGTTCTCTTCCCGTATGCACTGGATCATATCAGACTTCTTTATTTCACTAGTGTTGAGAGCGCTGGACTGTGTACTATGCCCTTATTCTTATACTATGGAGCTTATACAAATGGAGCTTCTGCTATTGAGTTTGGTTCTATGTTCTACTAACCATGTCCTGTATTCACGATATACGTCTGATACGGCGCCTAGAGATATCACTTCTATTAATATATGGCTGTTA
Source organism: Musa itinerans (assembly GCA_001649415.1). Classification (NCBI taxonomy): domain Eukaryota; kingdom Viridiplantae; phylum Streptophyta; class Magnoliopsida; order Zingiberales; family Musaceae; genus Musa; species Musa itinerans. The sequence goes on from LVTN01000743.1 coordinate 73,838, forward strand.
CTTATGTGTTTCGTTCCTGCCCTTAAGTCATCTTGTTGTCCCTACTACTCAGAAGTTTCATCCTGATGCTGACTCCTATAAGTCTACTACTGGTGCTTACTCCTATTATACGATGTGCTATGTAATACCCATCTTCTTATTCCCTTTTGAGTATAGATGCACTGGCAATGTAGTATTAGGGCCCCCCTAAATCACATTCCTTTTTCCAAGGAACAGTATTGGTAGCACAACACAAGGTTTAGTTAAATAGAAGGAAGAGGCCGACTAGCAAGGAGTAGCAGGGCGATGAGTTCTAGGTTGGAGTCCTTTTTTAAATTGAACTCATTGGCATAGGAATGACCATGTCAAGTTTGAATTAAAGGACCGAGTCACAGAATTGACACTATTTCTTCTAATAATGGAGTGGGCAGGTGCGTAGATCAATAAGTAATGGAGTGGGCAGGTGCGTAGATCAATAAGCTAAGGGTACCTGGCTAAGTTATCCAATTCTAAAGTAAGGATACCAGGGCTACTATGGGCTAAGAAATGCACTAATTAGTCAAAGAATGTTTGTAGTGTTGTGCGTGTGAACAGATGTAGCCAAGTAAATCAAAGAATGGAAATAGAATATAGGGCAAATGCCCCGCAAGGTAGGAGGAATTGAACTCAGTTGTATAGGAATCAAAGCTGTTGACTTAACCACATAAGCTAGCCTCGTACCACTAGCTACTACCGATAAGACTGATGAAACACCCCAGTAGATTGAACTGCCATTCCTTTCTTTTGTTCTTACACAACAAACTTTGGTTCTTTGGCTTCTTCCTTATAGAGTCCAGCTTCTCTTCTTAGGCGGAGTTTTCAACTAATAGCTTTTCTTCTTACTTGTCATTTCCAACCTTTGTTTGATTCGGGGTGCGCTGACTCTTTCTTTTCTAATTATTGTTGTGACTTCTTGATTCTCCAACCAGTACTTATAATTCCAGGCCGTCTTTGTTTAGATCGTGACTTTAACGACTAACTCTTCAGCTACTAACTAGAAAACTAGGACTCCCGGTTGTTTATCTTTCTTTACTTAACTTAGAGCTGCCCTCTCTCGCTCCAACTCTGACTCCTCGATGAAATTATGTAGTTAGCCTCTACTACTTCAAACAACGGATCTAACTCTAACGCTACTTGCTCTAAACCAGGCATTCCTTTCTCTTGGCCCGAGACATCCTAAACCGAAACAACTGATTCGGATACTTTAGCCGCGGATCTAGAACCTCCTCCACTGCTCAAGGCTTGCTCTACAGGCTGCAATACCTCCCCTACAATAATGAATTCTACTAATGCCTTAAGGGCTACCGCACCTACCGTATATGTAAAGTATTGCTTTCCTGCCTTTAGGTCTCCTATTGTTCTATCCTATTCTCTAATTACTGCCCTAGAACCTTGCCTTATGTACAACAAGCTTTATTCCCTATTCCAAGCCTCTACTCCTTAGTTGCACATCATATCCTATCTATCCCATCTATAAGTCGTACTATATCCTCTCTAGGCCTGGCACTGCTCTATCAAGGGATCCGACATCCCATCCACCTCCTCTTGGAATAATGAATTACTAAACCAAGAAACAAGACCGGTGCCACCAATATGAAAAGGGTAGCACCTACCCCCACACGAGAATCACTTTTATGCTAAGACAGAATGAAGCTCCAGTTATTATAAGTTCTGGTAGATTGAAACACTACCTTGTAAGAGTAGGTCCTCTACTGGCAGTAATGAACCAAAGAACCAAAGCTTTACATACATAATGGGAACACCAATAGCAGATCAGAAGAAAAATACCACTAACAACCAGTAATTATAAGTCTCCAACAACTTTCCATTCTGCTGGTGCCTATATAAGATTGACACCGGGCTACTAACTATAGGAATGGGTCTACTACTTAATTGAAGAGAAAACAAAACTTCTTGCTTATATGAGCCAACTAGGAATTACGCTCATTGATATCAGAACCAAACCCATCAATCAGCATATGGAACGAAGCTACCCCACAGTATTGCTTGTATCGGTAGCACATGGGTAGCAACGAACGTCTCAATAGCATAGGTCGCACTCAAAACTATATTGATTGATTGCGCGTACACGTATCAATAGCACATAGGTAGTATCATATCAATACAATAACAGAGCAGAAGAGAGGCAGTTTAGACAGAAGAGAGGCAGTTTAGACAGAGCAGAAGAGAGTTTCCTCCGTGCCAAATCTATTCGATTCTCTTATCCCCGTGCCAAATCTATTCGATTCTCTTATAAGACATTAGAATCTAGTTTCTTCAGTTATCTTATAAGCCATTAGAATCTAGTTTCTTCAGTGCCAATACCATATATTACTTTGAGCAGCATATACTACTTGGAACAGTGAGGTAGAGGGATGCCTAGCTTACTTGCACAGCACAGTCAACACACCTACACACGGAGAAAAGAAACAAACACATCTAGAGCTGCTAGTAACTCATAATGAAAGTCAAATCACTCATGCATTGCAGGGCCGGGCAATCATTCTTGTCAAGCCCTTAAGCCCGAAAGTCACAGCAGTAAGTCTGTTAGCGGACCCACGTTCTGTTGATTAGGGTCAACGTCGACGTCAACGAGCATACCCCGCAGAGAACTAAGTCGATAGTTAGGGTCGCCAGTACTTATAATTCGAGACACTCGTTCTGTTAGGTCATTCAATCATTCTTAAAGTAACACATTGATAAGTATGTCGAGCAGAAGTAACATCAACAAGTATGTCGAGTAGCGCCCCCGTTCTGTGAGCGGTAATTCACTCTGTCTTCGAACGGGGATCATCTCTCAGCTCGGTCATGCACTCTGTCTTCGAACGGGGATCATCTCTTAGCTCGGTCATGCACTCTGTCTTCGAACGGGGATCATCTCTTAGCTCGGTCATGCACTCTGTCTTCGCGGATCATCGCTCATTCATAGAGGTGTGATCAACTGGTCTAGGTGCCCTTTGGAATGGGTCCCATATTTATGTGTTGAATCATCAAATGACAAATCATGTGTTTCAGCCTTAGACCACAGAGAGATATTCTGTATTCTTAGCAATATTCTTAGTAGTAAAGTCGCTATTGTCTTATCCGTATTAGTAGAATTATGTCTTAAATCATAGATCAGTAGACTTCACACTGGAATCACAGATATATATATAGTTAAGCGATAAAGTGTAGCTGGGTTTTTCCCTTATTTAGCTTAGCAAATAGAAATAAGTTTGACTATACAGCAAAAGAATAATGAATGGAATGTAGTTGCGCGGCTAGCTTAGCGTAACTCTTTTCGGCAGTTGAACTATACAAGTGTTTTCATATCAAATAGGGGAGCCTTACTCTCCCGTCCCTAAGCTAAGCCCAAAACCCCTTGCTTTAACTCTCACTACTCTTACTTATATTCTTCAAATACTAGCTCTTATATTCTTCAAATACTAGCTCTTTACCCGCCTTGCTTTCGGTCTTACTACCAAACTCTGAAACTACATACTTGCATCTTGCCCACAAGAACAGTCGATCCCTTTATCTCGGTCGAGATGATTGTAAAGCAAAAACGGACACTGCAACTGATACTTACTCATTCCCGCGCTGTTTAGTTGAAATCTGATGGGCCCTATTCTGCTAATAAGAGTAGAATTGATGTTTCTAAGAATCCGACCTGGGGATAAAGAATACACCTACCGTGCAGAGATGTGGTAAGTAACCATTAGAATAGAACCCGGTGTTGACAAGGATGACCTACCAACTAGGAAACCTCAAAAGAATGGAGATAGTACTTATCGGACCTTCTACTACTAATATAAGAATATGACTACCGCTTCTAGAGCTTAACTACATAACTCAGGTCGATCTCGAACCTCGCTCTACCATACCTTAGCCTTCCCCTCTTTTTGCATTCCGCATTGATAGCTTTTGTATTGAACGCCCCTATCTTAGGCTTACTTTACTACTTCTGTCCTTACTGCCCGGCATCCACATATGTATTTGTCCCACCAAGCAACCCATATCACTCTGACGCTCCCTTCTATTAGTCTCAAATTACTTCCTTATAGCCCGACTACTCTCACTTTGTACTATTACTATCAAATGACAAACTTTTGCTTCTCGTAACCTCCTCTCGAAACATAGGATCGAACAAGGTGCTTTTGAGTCTAACGCTAATGCTTCTCATGCTTAAGGCACATAAAAAGGCTTCACTTACTGCATTAGTTCTGAGCTAAGGTCTTGTTAACATAGGGTTCAATCTATTACTGACTTTCCCACAGGCGAAGTGAACTCGCAGTTTACTTAATTGCTCCCCTTTCTCTAAGCCTTCCGCTCTTATCTAAGAAACTGTACCAACACAGCTCGAACTCTGTTAGTTGTCCAAGCCTAGCCTACTTAGTGGAATTATGCCCTCGCGCACCTTTCTGTTACAGAGGATACTCAGGATATGAGTAAGCGTTACTTGGTGGATCATCAAACTATGAAGTAAGGTTTGGCATGTAATAGATACAAATAGGTACAATAAGGCTTGGAGAATGTATAATCATAAGGCTGGGATGGGACGACTGGGCTGGGGCAACTAATACTTACTGTAAACGCCCGCTGCTTAGGTCTTATACTTATTAGTTGTTGTCTTAGAAGCTGCCAGTTAATTAAGGGTTTACAGTTGCATTCTGGATTTACCAATCAGTAAAGATATCAGTTACAAATGAATAAAGATATAAGTTCAAAACCAACTGGAACAGCTCTTATTGGGTTTGACCCCCTTTCGCATAAACCTCATTGAGCTTATGATGCATTTCAAGCCTATCAAACAGGGGAGTAGAAGAATCCCCTCTTTCCCAACCAACTAGTGAGAATAAGGATTCACACCACTAATAGAAAGATTGAAAACTGAGACAGGGATATTGAGGACAGTCAAGGGGGAATCTAACAAGCAAGTCAGAGAATGAACCAACTACTGATAAGAACAGAACTCGGCAAGCAAATACTACCAATAAGAATCTCGCTACTTACTTATTAGAACGAAACCGATGCTTACAGCCAAGTAACTACTACAAGCACAACTGCAAGAAAGGAATGAAAATAGCCAAGAAACTACCAAACTACCAACCTTCCCCGGGCTTTCAAACTCACTATGTTTCTACGCTTATCTATTATCTTATATGAATACAATCACTCATCTATTCTCTTTTACTAGAGTATGCTTCTATTGATTGATTTCCTCCCTCCCCTATTGATCTATTTCCTATTCTGGTCATCTTACTTTTGATTTGAAGTAGTTAGTTCACTGTTTTATTCTAATAGCGACGTATCAGACTCACGTATTGCGTAATTAGATTAGTGCCCCGACTTTCCTGCCTTAAAGTCTACCTTCCTGTCCAACTTCCACAGCTTATGGTCTCGAATTATAAGTACTGGCACTCAAGGTCTGACTTGCCTTCCCGCTTTCTTGATACTGATAGATTTACCGCTTACCTTTACTGCAATTTATGTATCAGGGGGCATGAGAGATAGAACTTGATACTTATAACTAACCGCTACGTGGGGAAGAAGTTGGTCTTCAAAGGACTCAGAGACGTCAAGCCAACAAACAAGGATTCTACTCGAAAAGCTTACTTTGACAACAGATCCTAATCATCCTTCTTTTGCTTACTCACCGGATCTTGCTTTGACTTCGACTTCTGATCCTTATCTAACTTCTTATTGGGATCCTTTATACTATGAATCTGGATCCGCTCTAACAACTGACTTGAGCATAGAAACATGATTTCCTGATCCAACAAACTGGTGATTCATTCTCATTGCCAACACCAACAGATGAAACTGGGGATCCAACTCAAGCTATGGCACCTTTGAACTAGAACTATAGAGCACCAACCTCTTCTTCTTATTCTTCTTATTATTAACCATATTCCTATCTTATTTGGCAGTGTGTGTTTCAATCTTATAGTAAGCAGTGAAGGTCTAATCAGTACTAGGACAGTTCTCATAGTAGTCGCGGGCTTCTAACTCTTTAGCTATTGATCTCAATTCCCTATATCTGTTGGCATTAACTTTCACTCCCGCTTCTATCTCTTAGGCTTATTATGGGACACTCCACTCTTTATTTACTAGCAATAAGTCTGCCTTTCCTTCCTTTGCTTCTTATACTCCTGTGGTTAAGTCTGCCTTTCAGCCCAAGCAAATACTGGGACCTATGCTCTTATCTTAATCTTCTATCTTCTATACCAGAGCCAAGCCTTATTGTATCTATTCTCTTATTAATAGTAGTTGTCGAGTGCGGGTCGGGTGCCCTTCCAACTCTTTCTCTTAGTAAGGGATCCTATTTGCTGTTATCATAAACAAAAGATAGACATTAGAATGTAAATTAAGTAAACGGAACTGTGAACTAGAGAATGAAACCCTGCTGTACAAGACTCATAAGGAGAAGAAAAGAAGCAACCCCTTACTTATTATTTCTCCAACTATACCTTTGATTCTGTGATTCTAAGAACACTGGTCCGAATCTTTGATGACCTTGAAACGTTTACTGATTATGGTTAGCCTTCCCTTCCTTGATGATTCCACAAAGGAACTGGTGCTTCTCATATTATACCCCGGAACAGGGAACCTACCTACAGATAACAAGAATCAAACTCAATAGTAGAACACTTTTTCACTGGAAGCAAGGAATTCAAAAAAGAAATAGGAATGAAACTGGTGCCGACAAGACTTACCTGACTAACAGGGAATCGAGTGACTCGTCAGGGAACCCCGCTCGCTAAGCTAAGATAGAGTCTAACAAAATGAGTAAAAGAATGCGAACCCTAAGCAGATAAAAGAAAACTCAGTGCTAGCAGAATTGAACCCCTAAAGCTATGTCCTTGTTTGATTCCAACAGTCATTGTTTTCAGTCTTGGTATTGGTATAAGCGATTGTATTCTAGTAGTTGCATAGTCGCAGTGGAATCTCCTGTTGTGGGTTAAGATATTGTTTACACTAGAAGAAGTCTTGCTGTCAGCGATTCCAGTCTTAGAGGTAGACGAGTGAAAGAATGCGATTAAGCGGTAAGGTCATGAAAGTAAGCCCAATAGTCAGTAGAGCAAGAGTGAAAGTAAAGATAGTAAGGCTGGGAAGCAGGAGCGTAAGAGTTGTTTTCCAAAGTGCAGCGGGCTACTTCCTGTTGATTCTGACAGGCGCACTCGGTTAATTCTATTATTTATTCAGTCGATTCTTTCTACTGATCTTAACACGGTCTCGTAGCTGGTTTTATAGGTTTTGCAGTGGAGACCAGTATTCTGTATTTATCGTTTCATTCCTTAAGAAAGGAGTAGCAGAGAAGAAGTCGAGTCTAGTAATAAGGGGAGTAAGGGCAATCCTAGTTCTTAGTTTCAGTATGGTGCGGTTTGGTTCAATTGTTTTATGGGCGTAGTCATATTACCAGTTAGTAGATTATGTTACCGATCAGTTCCATTATGATTAGTTATAGTATAGGTTCGAGACTTACAAGCAAGAAAGCAAGTCACCCCGGAAGTGGTAATGATAGAATCAAATATAGGAAAGATAGACTCAAACCAAGGTTGAAAGCATAGGTAAAGAATGCAAGAAAAGAAAGGCCAAGGTACACAAGTTGAAGAATCTGGGTTGTAAGTGGAAGAGTAAGAGCTGAGGTCGGGAATGCCAGGGCGAGAGACACATAAGTGAAGTAAAGGGTTGAGATCCATAGTAGCAGACTAACAATAGAGCTATAGAGAATGAAAGGAAGACTGAAAGGAGAGGAACGAATTTCCTTTCCATTGCACATGGGTTTGGTGCGTAGGGGGTTTTTTCTCTTATCATTGCCCTAAGTTGGACTATTCATTGCCCTAAGGCTTGGACTATTCCATTAAGGAGAAGGCGGTAGAGAGCTAGAACTTAATTACTTGGACTCCAGAAAGGTTGCTAGAGGAGACAGTAGACAGCTAGGCATAGCGCTCATAAGCAATGGGTTTCACACATGTGAGTCGGACTATGTTTCAAAACTAACAATTCTTATAACACAAAGACAGAATGTAGGATGGAAAGGCAACCCATGAGAATAGACTTTCTGTGCGAATCGACTTGAATAAAGTAGTGGAGCGTCTCAATACATGATTTGTAGTCCATAGAACCTCATTGAATTTCGACCCGGGCTACCAAACTCGGAATGCTTGGTTCCATGTTTTCGACCAATGCTGCTAATTCCCCTAATCCTATATTTATTTGAAAGGAGTTACAAGAAGAAAGAAGAAAGAAAGGCCAAGGTAACGGTAGTAGAGGCAACAGGAGCTGATCTTCTATCACATTGACTCTTTGCTTGCTGATCTTCTATCACATTGACTCTTTGCTTATTATTCCGACTAATAAAGAATGCCTTCCCCAACTTCCTTCAATAGCTCTGTTTGTCATGAGTCTGCCACCGTTTTCGGAACTAGCCTTGTGCTTTCACTCCTAGCCCTAAGACAGAGTAGTCTTAGTAGCATTAGGATTACCTTCTTCCCTAGCTTTATTGATTTCTTACTTTCCTCCTTCCCCAAATATCTTCTCGAGATAGATGTCGATACGTGTTGATTTACTACGATCTTAAAAGACCGCACCAAGCAAGCAGGAAAAATGAGGTTTCTCCGGGAACATGGCCAATACTCGAAAAGTGTTTTTGTATATCACATGCTCAGAGCTTCGCTGCCTTCCCCGAGGTATGGACCAATACCAAACGGCTTAAGACTTATACCTTATTATCGAGCCTTGAACCTTTCGAGCGGATATCACAAGAGGATATGTATTAGCTCTATCTGGATGTACAAAATGCTTTTTCGAAAGAAAGAACTACGTATATGGGATCTTTAACCTGGATTTATATTCATGGATTAACGTGTAAAGGTCCAGAAGGCGGGTATCAAACATTCATTCTTCCAGAGCCTTTATTTCGATTAGAGATTTAGCAGGGTTATGGTTTCTTTCTATTGGGTGAAATACTACTACTATCAAACGAAGGACCGAAGGAATTGATTATTAGAGTGTATTTTTGAAGTGAAAGAGACTTGGTGAGGATAAAGGCATACGGATGGTTTTCTTCTATCGAAGTAGCTCGATCTAAACAGGGCATTTCTTCGTGAAAACTGGGTACGATAACTACTCGCCTATGGAAGTTTATATCGTCTCAGCACTGAATAAGCCTATAGCGTATAAGATATTCAAGCTTCAAATCTACCTCCATATTACGGGACCGGACCAGACCTTAGATTATGGTAAGCACAAAAGTGCAACCTATTGTTTCTTTATTAATTTCTTCAAAGAGAGACCCAGTGTAAGATTCACTTATTCCTTTATTGAACCCAGTGTAAGCTTATTCCTTTATTTTACATAAGATGGATCGTGACTCTAATTCCTCAGAGCTGTCGGAACTTTACTTAGCCTCGCTAGGAATTGACCATAGATAAGGGAAAGCTCCCAATCCAAGTGATAGTGCCATCCTCAAATTGAGCGAGGGGTATTCCCCGCTATTGACGAAGCTGTTATTGGACTCGCTTTCCTTGGCTCGGCTGGTCTCACTGGAACTTTAGCAGGGTTGTAGGAAGAAGGGCAACTATTACTCGAAGGGAGGGGAGGCGTTATCTAGAAGGGAGGGGAGGCGTTATCATACCCAATTTGCATATTTAGGGGAAAAGGACCGATCTTACTTATGAAGAAAGCTATAACTATGAGCCGATCTTACTTATGAAGAAAGCTATAACTATGAGTTAATAAAGCATGGAAGATACTTGCTCTCTTGCCGCTTTTAGTCTATTTTGAGTAGTCTACGGTGGGAACTCTTTTTCATTTACAGAAGATTTGCTCTCCATCCCATCCCATATTGAAGAGCCTATTTGAAATGTAAAGTTCATAGCCTTAGACTTTAGTTTACAGAGAGGAATGTCTGAACTCTTGGCCTTACGATACGAGGGCTACGGTTAGCTCATCTGCTTTCTGCGATACGAGGGCTACGGTTAGCTCATCTGCTTTCTGGCACTCGGTCTTTTCTTTGAAGACGGAAACTTGATTTCCTTACTTTACGAGGGCACCCACCCTAGCTAGATTCCAGTTCTCCTACCAGGTAATTACTGGTTCTTGCTGGAGCTCGCCTGGGTAGAAAGGAAAGGTAAATGCATGATTTAGGAAGGAATACCCGGGCAAAGGAATAGTATGGGCTCTGCCTGATCTCCGGAGATAGAAGATATTATGACCCTGGCCCCGGCTTTACCACACAAAGTTATTTCTCATTTTCATACGCATACTTTCATCGTTTGTAAGCGGCCTATCTCATTCCTTTCATTTAGCACGGACAAGGGAAGGGCATTTTGACTATCTCCAAGATGGAATTGAATGTCTATGGCGGACTTGACGGAAAGCCCATCTTCCTGGGTAAAGCCATTTTCCTCAAATAGGAACTTCAGAAACCTCTACTCTTGTAAATACTAAAGTAAAGGCCGTGGGGCACGAAGACGAAGAAGAGAAAAAAAGCATACATATAAGGCAAGCAAGTCGCAGATAATAGAAGACAAGAAAGATCAGAAGGAGCCATGTTTTCAGGAAGAATTGGATGTGCACAGAGGATTCATCTTTTAACAGCATTTAAGAAAGGAAGTCTTTGTTCATTCAACGGCATTATCGGTCTCTTTCGGGAGCAGAGAAAAGGAAGGATAGGCTGCTGGTAAGGTAAGACCAATAGTCTCTTCTCTTAGAGGGCACATTAACGGGTAACTATTAGAACAGAAAGATGAGAGGAAACTCGTCGCTATTCTTATGGATACTACCTTCAATTAAGGGGGAGATCCTCTCGGGTCGGGTAAATGGGCTGATGATATAATAAAGAAGAAAAGTAGCAACTTGGCGCCAAAAAGAGAGCGAAAGTGCATCCAACCACTTATAAGAAATGGCAGAGTTCACCCCCTAAACCCCTACTTAGGTTATAAATGAAGCTGATCCCCACTGGTTTCGACTGTTTGGTAGGTATTTTCTTGAAGATCCATTCTTTTTTCAACTCTATTCTACCAAAATATGGGCAAATAGGTACCAATTAATAAATGGGGTTTTTCTTCTTTCGATTCTGCAGCAATCAAGCTCGGCGTCCGAAGGGTCTTGGCTGCTGGTATACCTCTGATTCTACTGCTCCGGCATCCTAAGCTAGTGATAACCAAGGAATATCAAAGGAAAAGACTGATACTTACCGATGGTCAAGATCCAAAATCTCCCTTTGGAATTATGGAACTGATACTTACTGAAGCCATGTAGCTAGTGAAGTGGGGAAAGCTCTCCATGCTTATGTGCATCAAATATGAATATTCAAAGGATTCGCTATGTATTCGAAAAGGATTCGCTATGCGCTTATATGTGTTGAAGTGGATGCCTCCCATTGGTTTTGAGGACCTTTTGCTTGTAAATAGAAGAGAATTTGAGGACCTTTTGCTTGTAAATAGAAGCTGAATTAATCACCCTTTGTTACTATGCAAGTATAATATAAAGAAAGAAGATAATTAGTATAAAGAAAGAAGCTGATATTAATCACCCTTTGTTACTATGATAATCTCAATGGAAACCTAAGCCCCACTATGCTAAGTTGGCACTCCCAGGTTGCCCTCGAGCTGAAGCATCCGAAGCTAATCATTCAGTGGGTAAGACCTCTGCCCAAGTTGCACCAGTAACCACCATTCCTGCAACCAGTCCTTCCATCAAGGCTAAGGTGAAAGATACGAATCCATCCACTAGTAAAGGAAAGGCGGCGAAGCGCATACCACGGGATTCAAGCATGGAGTATAAGAAAAAAGACCCTCTCCTCTATGAAACAGTAAGTTAGTACCATAAATGCTCCTGGGCTGGGAAAGCTGGGAGTCTCCAAATGGATTTCGCAGCCTGAACTCAGATATAGAGGATAAAGGCAAGCAATACAAGCATGAGAATGATCAATTGGAAGCATAAGCCCAGTTTTGTGCAAACACCTATTGGCAGGCCCACCCCATGGTTAGATTCATACTTCTGCTTTCATTTTTGACCAGCAAGGGATTGGTTTTTGGGTTCTCATTCTATTTCCATTCAGGGACTCTTATGGCAGCTGCCTCAAGGTTTTGAATCGATAGCAATTATTCATAAATAGAATAAGCTTTGACAGTGAGATATGCGGTACAGCTAGCTGGGGAGATTGGTCTTTTCAAAGGTAATCTTGGAGACAGACTACTTTTGGACTTGCACTGCTATTATATACGATGCTCAGGGCCAAGCAACAACTGCTAGCCAAGCGGAGTGGGACCGGACCTTCTCCGATGGTTTCTTTAATCATAATATGTGAATGCACGATTGAATACAAAGTGGAACATACTGAACTAACAGCTTTCCTTAAGCTATATAGTGAGTCGTGTGGGTTTTACTAACCTTATCTGAGTTTGCGATACTTTTCTCCTCATCGCTAGCCTGTTTCCAAGAGGGACAAAATAGTGGTTGTACTTTTTCCATTCCGTTCTTTGGTTCTTCCATTAGCGTGTGCCAGCAAAAGCAAATCATATAAGAAAGAAGATATAGTGGTGCATTCCCAAGAGGGGGTAAGTATAGTACCCGGCCCGGTGAAGGTACCAAAGCTTTTCACACGGGTAACTCCAATGTCTGCCTTGAAACAAAACTGTTCTGCTAAGGTAATGTCCCTTATCGCAACTATCGCTACGCCCCTTGCCTGACTGGAACTTGCCAGTTTTCTTACAACCCTACCCTATCTTTATCTGTTGCCCCAATCGGCGTAGATTATTAAGTTGCTGACGTAATCGATCGCTCCTATGTCCATTCCGTTTTGGCTAGCGAAGTATGGGCTTATAGTGCAGTTGCTTGGTTTCCGGTTGCGGGTGATCTGGCTAAGATGACTATCTTTCTTCTTTTGTTGGAAAGAACGATGAAGTAGATTATGAAGTTGCGAGTGTTTGTTCCAGAGCCGAAGATTAGTACGACACGATTGAATCTTTTGACTTACTCGAGAAAGAAAGAAAGAACATTCACCGAATCAGAAGGGACGGACGGACTGTTTTTGGATGTTCAATCGGGGGCCATAGGTAAAAGTAATAGGATTCGATCCAGTGGCCAAGAGAAGAGGGCGAACCTCGCATCAGAATTAGTTCTAGGAAAGGGGAATTATAAGTAGCAGTGGCTACTCGCAGAAGAAAAGAAGGATGCAAGCAGGAAGGCCTTTTGACAAGATATTCTGGAACTTGGACAGGAGATGCAGCGCTTAGCTTCGGAAAGACCCCTCTACATGGGTTTGCTATCAAACTAGGAGAAGAACTTAACTAAACGGATCAATTCCTTTGAAACCCTGCACCTATAACATAACTATACTACACTTAAGGCTTCTTAAGGAGTAAGTGAAACACGGTGGAGGGACACTACGACTATTCAAATGAAAGCTCGCTTTTCCGAAAGGTTTTGTATTCGCCTATTTTACAACAACGAAAATAGAGTATACCTGCCCTTATTGACTGAAAGCTGGGATCCTTAGACCGAGACCCCCACCGACTAGAAATAAAGGATTGTGCTCTTTCCTAACATCTACCTAACCAACAACGACTACCCCTAACTAAGTAAAGAAAGGAATGCGTTTCCACGGGAAGTATTTGAATGAGCGCCCTAGCGAAGACGCACGGGAGAGATTCACCAGGCCGGTTCATCACCAGGAATTAGTAACTTCAACGATCTTTGATGGTTATACGGGTACCCAAAGTACGAACGAGATGGCTGTTAGTTGTCTCAACCATTCTTGTTAGCCCCGATACCTATAAGTAATTGGGTCATTTATAACTAAGTTGTTGTGTTGTATGATTCCTAGGTTTAGTGTAGTGCGTCTTCCCACATGCCGCCTATTGGTACTTGTGGAGTAGTATTGACCTTAGGAACCCTATCTATAGGTTACACCTTTCGCTCAATACTCAAATCGACAATTGAAGCATATGAGGCTGGATACACGACAGAAAGAAGGAATTGAATTATAAGTACTGGCTCCAAACTGTACCTTCGACTAATTTCAAGTACTCAATAACATATAAGAGACTAATTTCAATATGAAAGTCTTTTGTTCCAATTGTACCTTTTGTTTGGATTGGACAAGGAGAGCCAGTACTTATAATTCCGGAGGAGGATTGAATTCCCATTTCGTAGTATACCAATAGAGAAATCCATGGGAGACGATTCATCCATTTTCACTAGATATGCAATGTGGGGTAGCTGATGAGAGAAGGAGAAGTCGTTGTTGATAAATAGGCAATTGGATTGTATTTCTTCCTATGGAACCTTTCATTAGTCGTACCTACTGGAAGAATTGGAATGACTCGCTATTCACTTGGTTTCTGGTCAATAATCAATCTGACTCGCTATTCACTTGGTTTCCGGTCAATAATCAATCTTATGTAGGATAGATGGCCGAGTGGTTCAAGTTGACTTATTGTATAGGGGCATTGGAACAGCTATGTAGGCGTTTACCGAGGGAAAGCCAATAACTTCCCTCTCTTTCCATTTCTCTTTATTCACCAACGTTACTGAACGCATACTTAATCTAATCATTATATTCTATTCCATCATAATCTAGTCATTATATTCTATTCCACCCGGAAGTCATCTTATCAAATAGGTGCCCTTACTAAAGATCATCTTCCATCAAATAACCATAGAGACTGTAATCCCAACCACAGCGGATCAAGGCCCTTCTCTCTATTTATAAGATTTCGGCGAAAAGAGATCAAAAGAGATTCTACTCCTATTTCTATTATGTCTTTGATGGAAAACGGACTCCTCCATCTATTGGTTATTTTATTTACAACTACTATATCTATTGGAATGAGTCAAAAGTCAAATGGGCAATTCCTCGGGGGTGGTGGGATAAAGCAATATCATTATGAATCCTTTTTGGGGGGTATTATCTTCTTTTTTCCCTTAACTGCTACGCCTTTACTTTCTTCTTATTCTTCCCCACCCCAAACTTCAACTTCACTTTCTGTCGTTTTGCAACTGACTTAGTGCTTGCAGCTAACTCACTACGGGATTCTTCCACAATAACTATACTTTACATTTGAAGATCCGCTTACAGCAACGGAATTCGTAGACAACACTCACTGTAAAATCCTCCCTCAATTGAAGGTATCTCGAAAACATCACTTCCTAATTACTGTTATTAATGCCGGAATTAGGACTTGCGGAGGTAAGTAACTGATACTTACACTCACGCTTTCTATTAGTTCCTTCCTATCTTTACCTTTGTAGCAGTTGTTTGTTCCCAGATTTCTAGTTGATGGCAAGGCAATTCAATGAAGTTCTTGTTTTATCCCATATAGAAGAGAAACAGTTACAAGAGAGTAGAAAGCAAGTAAGCTTCAGAATAGACTGTGGAATGCAGTGCAGGGTGAATCAAATCATATCTTACAGGCCCTACAACATAATGCGCGAGGTGTGAGCGAGTTGACCTTACTTCCATGGATTCCATTGATGTTTTTTTACTGGAAAGCCCTAAAGCTAAAGAGGAGTGGTTAAGGTGGAAGTTCCTTAAGATCAAAGTAGTAAATAGATCAAAGTAGCTGTCCAAGGCAAGCTGAAGAAGGATGATTTCTCGGTTCAAAGGCGAAAGTCCTGTCGCGGATTATAATAAGGGCTAGCTTCAAAGCTAGTACCGGACCCTGCTGATTCTATCTCTCTAAGACACCTTGGGCTCCAGTACTTATAAGTTCAGGAAAATCCTTCTATTCTTCTGCTGACTTAAGTACTAGATTCCTTTACTCACAATTACTTAAGATTCTTTAGATCCTATTCCATCTTATGCTTGAGATCTGTATGATGATCTGTCTTACCTTGCCGACCTCAACACAAAAGTCAAGTCCTTTCTTCGTCAGCGGGGACGCAACTGAAACTGTGTTCGTTGGTATTCATGGCGGTAGGGCTGCTAAGAACCACTAAGAAAATGAATCTTACCTTAAAAGTCTCTTTGACTGCTGTTCTAATGCATTTGATCCTAATATCTTTGCTTTAAGCTCCCTAATGCGGTAAATAAAAGTAACTTCATGAAACGACTTTCTTTGCTTTTCATCCACAGGTAGATCTGGCCCTGCTCTAACTGCTGACCTGAGATTTGATTCAACCCCCGAATGGAAATTCCAGTAATTGAATCTCTCGTTGATTTGGAACTTGGTATAGAAACCTAAAGATACAGAGCTACCCAAGAGAATTGAACCTATACCGATGTACAAGCACCCGATACAGTGACTCAACTTTCATATCCAATTGCTACTGGACTCGATACTGAACCAACACTTGTACTAGGCTAGGATGAAATAAGGGATGAAACAATTGACTTAAGTTCTGGTGTATTCCTGACTTATAGGTTCTGGAACTCTACCACTTCATACTGTCCGGTAAACTCTACCACTTACTGCCTCCGCGTAAGAAACAAGTGCTGTTGCCTGAACTTATAAGTACTGGCACTTAAAGTTGAGGTTGGTCGAGGAAGAAGAATAAAGTCAATTGGGAGTTTAATATAGATCTGGGTAATAAGAGGTAAGAGATGGATGAACTTCATACAGTTAGGCGTCCAGGGAAGAAAGAGGTGTTGTGGTGTCAAAGCTTTAAGCGGGACAATCTGTATCCTATGCAGTGCTATTCCAGTCGCTGACCCGGCCCTAGTTAATTCTACTATAAGACCTCTGGCTCTGGCACCTCCTATCCCTAACCTCTGGCAACTCATCAATTTCATTACAACTTTCGAGTGTTTTTGTCAGATAAATAAGAGTTAGATGTCTGGGGCCTTACTCCTTACTGCTCCTTTTAGTGGTATATCTGTTTTGCCCGTGATTAAGCTATGGACTGCAAGCAATAAAGAAAGGGGAGACTATTGGAGTAGGCAGTAAGCCTAAGAGAGGATCGCGGCTACCGAGTAAGATTGATTCCCCGAAGAGTCCGGCTTGAGTTTAGGTCCTTCGTTTTGAGTTTGATACAAAAGAGTGGGAATGTAGCTAATGGGTCTCAGTTAAAGGATGAAATGGGTAGTATGGGCTTTAGAGCTAGTAAGAGCAGGGTTCGAGGCTAGTAATAGAAGGCTTGTTAGCTGTGGTTCAATTGCGAGTTTGTCTTGGGGTAAGTCTTGTTAGTACTCGTTTGATTCTCTATTAAGTTTTCAAGGATCCAGACCTGTTGTTAAAGAGAGGTAGTTAGCCTGCTTCTCAGTAGTTCCATCTTCTTAGTTCGGTCTTAGAGGCGCCTTGTAGTGCAGTGGACCTAATGTATTTCATTATTATCCACGCTTATAGTCTGCTGGAATTATAAGTACTGGTGTTTGATTCTGGAGAGTAGCAAATTGGATGAAAGGGTTCCTTTCTTCAGTCTAGAAATATTTTAAGTAAGGTTAGTTTGCTGGGGTCGCGCTCAATTCTGTATTTAGTAGTTCAATCCCTCGTTAGTGGTTGTCGGCTTCCTATTTCTTAGTTGTTTTCTTATAAGCACTAGTCCCATTCCTATTGGTCTAGTCCCATTCCTTTTGGTATTGATTCGATTCAAACTAGTTGGTTGTAGTAGTCCATTCTTCTCGGTATTGGTGAACTGGTTAATTGCCCGGTCAGTAGTTATATAGTAAAAGGCAGTAAAGTGAGTCAAAGGCTCCATAGGCACTAAAGTGATTCTTTGTTAGCAGCGATTTCAGTCTGATAGGGTATAGGAGGGTTCTTAGAAGTTATTAGAACATATAAGAATGAACAAGAAAGTAAGCAGTCGGGAAAGGAATACCTAAACAAGAGATATTGAATGAAAGCAAGGGAATATAGACTGATAAGTTAGCAAGGTAGTAAGAGCTAGGGTGATACAAAATAATCAAAGTATGGAGTTGTATAAATGGAAACAGGAGTGATAGTTTGAAAGCTGGAATGGTAGGCTAATTGTGAGTCCCATACCCTACGCTACTAGTATAGAGCTCTCTTGTCATCAAAGAATGATAGACCAAAGTAATATCGATAGGGGCAAGTCCCAATCAAAGACAGCAAAGGTCGCCTCAGAGACGGTAAAGGCAGATTCTCTTATCCGTGTTGGTGTACAGGTTAACAGCTTTGATTCTTTTATTCGGTTACTTCTTTTATTCGTGTATTGGTTGACAGCTTTTCTTCTTTGACTATACTTATATGAGTCTCCTTCTTTTCCTGGTATTAGTATCCTTCTTTTCTTTGCTATATACTGGTACTTTGCCATATACATTTGCTATATACATATTAGTCTCCTTCTTTTCTTTGGTTCAGTTAGGGAATAGCTTGTGTTCGTAGCAATTCCATATATGGTTTTTCTATGAGAAATCCTAATTCAAGTTACGAGTCAATAGACTGAAGGTACGGTATGGTCTAGCGCATACAGATATAGACTTCACTCAGAATAAAGAAACAGGTAGAATGAAAGAAGGGGTAGCGAGAATGATATCCATGGAGATTCGAACAAGAGATATGAAATGCAAGGCAAGAGTATCGCGGAGGTCACTCCAGTCTAGTAACAAGTAAAGTAAGAATCGTCTCCCGGGGAGGGAGGATAAAGAAACTGTCCTAAGAATGAGTCGCAAGTGGGCAAGTCCTAATTAGCCCTCTAAATAACCCCGGACCCAAGACTCACTGTAGTATTTGTAAGGATGCGCATAAGTTCCAGAGGAATAAGAATGGATGTAAGTAAACTAAGAAAGGGTAGCTGGAGTCGTGCAGTATAGTAGTAGTCGTAACGAAAACAGAACTAAGGAATCCCGCTCATCTGTCTACTAAGCATGGTTATGTGTCTAGGTGTGCCAGCGCCCTAAAGTAGTAAATCAATAATGGAACTAAGTAGTCAAAGACAAGTAGTACGATAGGGAAATCGGGAATCACACTCTAAATTCAAAGACATAAACCTAAATGTAAGTAAACCAAGCCTTATTCCACAGGGGCTACAATCATACTCATCGGCGTAATAATCTTACTATCTATATCGGAACTAGTACTAACCCGACTCGGGTCCTCGCTTCTTAGTTGCAAACTTGCCTTGCGGAATTACACCTAATCTTACTTGTTAGCTCCGGAACCCAATCTAGAAACCCCAATAACATATAAGAAAGAAAACCAGCTGTACAGGCCTAACTTTTGCTACTCACTTTTCTACTTGGCTCTTCCATTCTGATACTTGTTCCTTCCACTCCGATATGCGAGTTAGGGTCGCCAAGCACC
Source organism: Musa itinerans (assembly GCA_001649415.1). Classification (NCBI taxonomy): domain Eukaryota; kingdom Viridiplantae; phylum Streptophyta; class Magnoliopsida; order Zingiberales; family Musaceae; genus Musa; species Musa itinerans. The sequence continues at coordinate 93,049 of LVTN01000743.1, forward strand.
GGACTATTAGAAGAATGGAACCCCTGCGCTACTAACAAGAAAAACGCTCATAAGTTAGAATCATTACCTATAGTCTAATAATTGAAAACTCCCGTGCAAACCACTAAACTAGCATTCAACTCTGGCCTGAGTGGGAACTAAAGCATAATCTGCTACGACTAATGATAACTCGACAACTTACTATAAGGCACTCCCACTAATGCAACTGCCGATGATACTTTCATTGATGCTTCTTGTTCTGTAACTACTGATTTGGTTAAATAGTGATTCGGATCTTTGCTTTCCAGCTCCACAACTATTAGAAGCCTATAAGAAGCAAACCCGGAACTAAGGCTGTAGCTACTCCTATGGAATTAGACTTTTCGCTGCCCAAGCCTTGCTTACTATCCTCCAAGAACCGTCCTTACATTCTTGATTATGGGGGTTTTTTTCTGTCTGCCTTTCCCGGCTATCAGGCTTACTTGTCTTACTTTTCTGCTTTAGCTCCCCTCCCCGCCTTTGAAGACTTCCGTTGGTGATCCGGATCCTCGTATTACAACTTTCATTGCTGCTAACAGGGCTGCTGTTACTTACTTGCATTCTGTATCTCTGCTTTCAAATCTTATATCTCTGTCTCTTATTCTTTGACTTCTATTTTCTTTACTTAAAAATAAGAATATGTTGTTTATCATTAAAGAATTCCATTCTAAAGTCAGGATGCATCTGATAGTTCATAAGGAATTGAGTACGCTCAGAAGAATGCCAACGATTAAGGGGCCTTCATGGAATCTTCCCTACTGCAAAGGTTCCCACCAGCCAGACTAGATGTGTACTTAAGGAATGAAAACTAAGAAACAAGAATCAAACTAACAGCGAGGGATCTCTCGCACTAGTATAATAGGAACCAACCTACAAAGTAGAGAATACAAGCAACTACCGGAAAGCATGAATTCAAGTCTCGCCTTACGTTAGTTAAGGTAATGTTCGCGTCAGTGTAGTGGCAGTTCCAAAGTCATAATATGTCGACTAAGACTAACAATAGAAAATCAGAATGCTATTCAAAGGTAAGAACCACAAGGCTACTAAGCATAATCCAACTAAAAAGAAAGAACCCTGCCCCCAAAAAGAGGGAATTGACCAAACACCAATCAGAAGAAAAAGCACTAACTAGGATTTCCTTTACTGTTATCCGACTTCAACTACCGCTTCTAAGGCTTGAACTAATACATCCAATGCTTTAACTCGAACACTCAGACTACGCTTCTAACTACTGCTTTAAGGCTTCAACTTGCTACTCGATATATGGATTGAACTAAGCTAAGTGGTAAAGGCATGAACCAAAGAAACCGGGAATACAATACCTCGCTCGATCAGCAGGCATTTTAGGAAGGATTTCACTGCAACTAACAAGGATTCGTCTCATATAATATAGAATAGAGCTGCTGATAAAAAGAATGGAGCTAAAGACCTGCATACTTTCACTCATAGCTCGGAAGCAAACAGCTAAGTATGGGAATCGACCCAGTGCTGCCAATACTTATATGAAAAACCGGGACTTCCGCTACTGAAACGAAACCTTGCTTTATACAACCCATGTGCCTCACGCTACTGGCCTTTCAACTGAAACCTATACTAGCCCACACTTCTTTGACTCTTACCACCCTGCCAATCAGTCTGCCCTTACTGGCTACCAATCTCTACATCTTTTCTGGAATTCTTCCACAGCGCAGATTTCAAGCCTCTAACGGATGAGTTACAATATGGATATGATTCTGCACACCCACTAGTTGTAATACAGATATGATCTCTCACACCTACTAAGAATAAGATAAATGAACATATGATATAGCGCATACAAGAAATAGAACCAATCTACTGATACAAAGACTGGAACAAGGACATACGAGAATAGAATAGACCCCGGGCTAGCAAGACCTTAAATAGAAATCCCCACCACTTTAGTCTGTAGCTACAGCACTTGATTCTTTCACTCTTTAGTCTGCAGCTACAGCACTTTCTTCTTTCACTCCGGGGGACGGGATCGGATCCTTTCTTTACTGTATATCAATCTCACCCCTAACCTTTTTCTACTGCCCAATAGCCTTGCTTTACTTGCAAACTAGCACTTGCTCTACTCTCTTTGAAACTTCAGCTCATGCTTTTAAGACTTTAGCTCCCGATCTCGTATCCCCGTGGGTGTACCTGGCATTCTGACTTATCTATTGAATTCTCAAATGACTTATTATGTTATGATATAGTCAATTTCTTTCTATTCGCTTAGGGAAATAAGGGAAAAAACAGCAAGTTCTATATCAGTGAACTCAAGATCTATTGTTCCTAAGTCAACTTCTCCATTATTGAAAAAAGAATGAAACTACTACTGATAAGACAACTGCTACTATACTAATCAGAATACTGCTCATAAGTAGGAATATACCTCATCGCTATTAAGGTAAAAAACGAAGTGGTCCAAGAGTAACCTTGTGAAATAAGAATGAAACACATGAGAAAGAGTTTACCTCCTTCTCGCCCAACCAACCATGGAAATACTGATTTGAACTTGAAAGTAAGGATTTGTGTGTCAGGGTAAAAGAATGAGACTCGGGCATTAACTGAATGAAAACAAAACTAAGAGAACTCCATCTATGGAACTCAATCTATAGAACTCAATCCATCAGTGGAAGAATACACACCGGATCCAGAGGAATGAAACCTTTACCTCGCCAACCCTCTCTCTCCGAACGCAAAAACTCATAAAGAATTGAAAGCTGTATAGTTAAGGAATGAAACTAACCAATAAGTAGAACTAATAGTATCAGAACTCTAACAAGGGCATAATAAGAATAACATCAATAATGTAGCATCAGTAAAATACTTCATCTCAGTGAACTCAATGGGGAACTAGGCTCTCAACTCTACATCCATATCCTGTGTCCGCGATACAAGGCCGAAACAAATACTAGTGCTTCTGCATTCTTATTATCTGGCCACTACTGATCCGGATCCTAGCTTTCTTTGGGGGGAACTTACTTCTACTTGCCTCTTACCTTTTTGAGTCTGCAGTCCGCCTATCTTAGCCCCATGCCCCTTCCTTCTATTCTGTGAGTTGTCCCTGGCGTCCCTATGTGCGAGGTTGGTTCTGTACAGCTGTATATGCATTCTCTCACTCCTTAGTTCGATCCAATAAGCCACTACTTCAGTTGCGCGTTAGTGAGCTTAAACTACCGAGTTTCATCCTTTTCTTCGCAGTAGTCAATTCTTAATGCCGAGTGAAAGCCTTTTAACAGTGATTGGATTCTATGTTCCTAGGTTGAGTCTTTTTTGTATGAGTTCAATTCTTGTTGGCGCCCAGCTTGACTCTAAGTTATGAGTGAAAGCTTTTAGTCAGCTGCTTGAGTCTTGTTAGCACTAGTTTGATTCTACTTCTCTTCTGTCTGCGATAGATCATATTATCCATATAAGTAATTAACACTAAGTCAAAGAATAGGAACCACGGTTGTAAGAGTGGGAGGCTGGCTCAATCTCTGAAGCAAGGGCTTATTGCTGTGTTGAAGCCCCACTTCTTAGGTCGGAGCGGGGGGGGATTCTGGGTGGCCCCACAGTGTAGCGAAAGTCTGATGATGACAGTTCTATTCTGAGAGCTGAGTATTGAAAGACGGAATTCCAAGTTAGAGTATTACCAGCAGCAGCAGCACTCTTACAAGTCGTAGTTACAATCTGTTAGGCAGTATTCATCCTGTCTATAAGTCTTATAGGTCCTTTGAGTGCAGACCATTATTCTTACTTATTTATTTGTTTTAACCTGATGCACCAGCTCCATTCTTGTAAGCAGAGGAATCATACTCTAATAAGGAGATAAAGCCCGATATCCAGAGTAAAGACATACTCAACATGGGAATGCGAGGAACAACTGCAGGAATTAGATACCTGGGGACGGACTTAGAGTTAGGAGCCCCGCCCAAGACTGGGAGTGAGGAATTTCAGACTCAAGGGCTTACATTGGAGTTTAAGGGTAGTAAGCTAGATTTATGGCAGGTAGAAGCAGACTTCAAGTGGGAATAAGATTTCCGTTTTCTACCGGCCCCTATTAGGCTAGTCGAATGGGGGACAGGAATCAAGATTGAAGATCCGGAGTGCCAGATACAAATACACAAGAATGCAAACTAAGAAGCAAGGATGGAACCTGAGAACGAAGCTAACGAGTTTTGTATAAGGCCTCTATAACTGAAGAATAGGAATGATAGGAAGGCTCGGTTACTGCCCGGTTATTCCATAGTAGGTTTATTATACCTAATTCCAATTTAAATACCTATATTGATAGGTCGTAAACTAACTCAATGATACTCAACCTAACAGGCAAGAACGTAACTAAGCAAAAGAAGAATCACAAGAAAGGAAGGTAAGGTTTCACCAGTAGCTACAGTAGTAGAAGCACTTGTTCAATTCCCGATACTAGTAGCGGATTTCCTTGTTAAAGAGCTCTAAAAGTGGTAGCCGAAGCCCTAGTTATTTGTTTTAGTAGTTGTATAAGCATTGGTTAAAGCATTGAGACCTGCTGCCATAGGATGAAAGCAAAGAGAGGTAGGCCCGAGCTTTCACTAGAGAAGAAAAGCAAGCTGCTAGCGGATGAAAGTAAGACAGGGCAGGCTCATAGGCATTTCAAGTAAAGCAAGATCCTAGGATAGTCAAGTCCGTCTGATTCCCGAGCTCAACTCTTAAAAGCAGCAGTGAAAGTATGGGAAGCGCTAGTCCAATTCTGTATTTCTCTTTGGATTCTTAGAAGCAATAGAATAGTATCAGCTTGGAAACAAACAAGTAAGGGCGAAACAAACTAGTAAGGACCCGAGGCAGTAGCTCTAAAGTCTGTTAAGTTTGAGTTGCATTCTTGATTCTTGTATGGATTCCTAGAAGGGGTAGTTCTATTCTTATAGCATGAGTTAGAGTCCCGTTAGCAGTAGTTCACTTCCTTATTACTTGTATATAACTATTCTAAGGTCAGAGTTGAGTTCCTTGTTTAGAGTTAATGTATTGGTAGAACTAGTTGAGTTCTTTATTCCTGGGCAATTCAATCAGTTGGCCTTATTGACTGCTTCAGGTGATTCTCTTTCCTCTGTTTCTTACTTGAGAGTTTCATTCTGTATTTGTTGACTGCCCTACAGCGCTAACGAGCAACATCCGAAATCTATTCAGCTGTTTAGGTATCAAGGAAGAGTTTCAAGGTAAGAAGGCAGATAGGAAGCTAGATCCGGGTCAGAGGTAAGATCAGGATCGGGTAAAGGCTTTGAAGCTTGAGTTCGCCATGAAGACAGTTCTGTGACAACTAAGCTTGGTCGGGTAAAACTCACTGATCCGCTTGTCCATTAGTAGATACTTGTATACTTGTATACTTGGCCCTGTAACTTTACCTTAGATTCAAAAGACTCGAGATGTGTGGGGTTGGATAAGAATGAAGTGAATTGTTGCCAGAGTGAGGGTCGGGTGTGAGTTCAAGTGGACAGTTCCAGTTATCAAGTTCAGTAAGGGTTAAATGATTTGTTGCAAGAGCTATAGGAGCCAGCTGCAAGTGTCCGGGAAATTAGGGAGTATAAGGTTTCAAGTTAGAATTGAACGCGAGAAGAGGAAGTTCAAGGTGTTTCCAGCCTAATACTCGGTGTTTACTAGGTAAAAGAATGCCAGGCTAGTATCACAAGGGAGGCGAGGTAGACTACATCTAAGAAGCTAGGATGCCGGGAACAAGTAGAGGCCTTGAGAGCGGGAACTAAGATATAGGTCCAGCTGTTAAAGAATAAGGAAAGGGATCTATTTTATAGACTTATCGAGGAGAGCTAGAATCCAAGAAGGGAGCTAAAGACTCGAGGTATGGATTCTAAGTTTCAAATGAACAAGTAAGGCAGGGAATTAACTTACTGGAGTCAAAGAGTGCAACTGGAGAATGGTAAAGCAAGTAATAGTTGGTGTGCTACAGGGGTTAGCAGTGATTGAATTCTGGATTTACCACAATAAAGAGATTAGGTCTAAAAAAAGAAAGAGATTTGTGTCAAATGCGTAAGGAGATTAGTTTCAAATTCACTCTAACAAGGGCTCACTACCGCTCTTTTCACTCGCTGACGCGACACACGAACACAGGACTCCCAACAACTGCCGCCGAGCGCAGGACTTGGTCATAACTCGTTATTACTCGTTATTCCGGCTGCCGCGCAACTGGAACTCACTGACGCGACACATTAGTAGTGTCTTGTCTGCTTGGCCCTAATGTCGTAGTTGCTTGCCGTCTTGTCTAGTAGTTACTTGGTTTGTGTTGATGGGAAATCATCCACTATGGAATGCCCTGAGTCGAGCTTATTATTCATTTCGAGCCTATCAAACTCAACTGGATAGTCAGAATAAGATCAAGCAATATACGTTTTAGAGCTAGTGGACAGAGGCTAGTAGAAAGCCCAAAAAGGGTAGGCTTATTGTAAGTCAAAAAAAGATCCAGAGCGGGAGAGAAAGAAGGAGTTCCGGGCTAAGAAGGTATTCCAAGTTGCGTGGTAAGCCCGAGTTCTAGTATAAGTATGAGAAGCGCCGGTTCCGCTATTGGAGGCAGTAGTGAAAGCCTTGTTTGTTGGTTAGGGCGCTAATAATTATTACCTGTCAGCACCAGTTCTATTCTTGTAGTTAATTGACTTACGTGTTGCATTCTATTCCTTGGATGCGCTTTATATCAGACCCGGATTCTTTGACTACTTAGTTAATGCGCTCTTGCAGTAGAAACTAGAAAGTGATACTTCGACTAAGGGGTGTGGGAACGAGATAGAGGAGTGTCTGTTTTAGAGACATTAGTGGCAGGCTAATAGTAAAGGTAGTTAGGTTTGGTTTGGAGTTCTAGTGGTAATAGAGTGAAATAGGTTAACTACTGATTTGAGTTAGGAGCCGTTAAGTTGGAACCTCCCCCATGGGCATTTAGTTAATCAATATAGGCATGTTAAGGGGCTAGTATCATAATTTAGGTAAGCAGTATAGGTTGAGGCAAGGCGAGGCTAGTACAGATATATGTTTTAAACCAAAGAGAGTTAGCCCTATAGCCAGGACAGTTAGAGTCAAATAGGAACATAAGAATTCTAGTCATTAAGGTAGGCTTGGCTTGGTGTTGCGGGGGAAGTAAACAGATATGAGATCAGGAGCAGTGGACCAAAACTAACAAGCAAGGGTCGAGGTTCTTAGTTGAAGAGTGAAAGTTAGCAGCGGTAGTGTTGGGATTGGATTTCGAAAGAGGGATATAAGATTGGATTCCAACAAGAGCAGGCTAGCGGGCAGTGAAGCCGGACTAAACTATGAGAGGGCTTTACTAAACTCAATCTAAGATCTGGATCAGCAGTGAAACTCATCGGTGAGTGGTTGCTTTCTTATCGGCAGTAGTAGGTGCCAGTACCAGCGGAATTCTTTGCTGCATCCTTGATTATTATATTATATCCAGTAGCTACATTCTGATAATACCGAGTTTGTTTCTATTTCCTAATTAAGATACATATGATGATTGTTGCTTAGTGCTCTTAGACCTAAAAGACATCAGCCGAATACAACACTTATAAAGAACTACTAGAATACAACACTTATAAAGAACTACTCAAAAGAAAAGGGCTCCTAACGCGCCACCAAACTCAAACTTGTAAGTCACAATGCTTATGTTACTTATAGGCGGTAAACTCGGAACTAGCAATTGAACCACTGATCTAACATCTGTATTGGCTCCGGACCAACTGCTTACTTTCATTCTGTAGCTCCATACTAGCTCTTACTATCTTACTCTAATTTAGATCAGTAGATCTTTCCTTTCTATCAGTCAATGCTGCCGATAAGACTTCATCCGCAAACTAGCAATTAAACTCAACCCAGGTAATGCAAAGACTAATACGGGAAACCTGATACTTACTTTGTTTATTTAGCTATTGATCTGGATTCTTTCGTCCAAACTTTTATTACTTACTTGTATTCTTGCTTGTTAGTTGGAATCCTCCCTTGTTGGGGTACCTCGCTACGATAGGACATAATATGGTGTGTCAGTGTATAAGAAGAGAACTCAAGGAAATACACAAATACTCTGAGTAGAATCAAACCAGCCAGGGCGCATACTGGAATGGAAGAAATAATTGAGGATACCGGGCATAGCTCTAATACATTGAAATAGGAATACAGGATACATTTGATAGTAATGAGAATGATCGGGTTGGTTGGGCAATCAGGAGTAGCATTTGCATTATGACTTTATGAGTTGTTATCCTATAATAACTATAGGGTCGATGAAATTGAGCTACTGATACGGATCCCTTGCACCCAAGCTAGCACTACTCACTTCTATTCTTTACACACTAGCTCCCGGTTATTATAAGTCCAGTACTTAAGTTCAGGGCTGATTTTAGTACTACGTATATTTAGTCTTATTTTCCTTACTCTGAAGCGCTAGTTCTTAATCTGATACTGGCTACTCAAGTCTATACTGCACTAGATCTTAGCAATTCCTATACTCCCTTAGGAGGAATCCAACGCCCATAACAGGAATAGCACCCGGGCACCCGAGCCTGCCTTTACTTAATTGAAACCTATAACTAGTGTTCTGAAGGACGAAAACACCTACCGACAAGACCAATACTGCAAACCAACAATGAAACCGCTACTGATACACTGCCAACAGGGGCAGCTTTAGATGTCGAGCTACTAGAAAGAATAGAAATGTTGCTTCTACAACTTTCATAGCAGAATCAACCCATCGCTAACAAGGCTATGCTGACCTAATTTCTAGAAAACTTCAATTTATTTATCTCATTCGGATACTTATTACTCCTATTCTTATGTGCAAGCTATGGCACTAAATACAATCTCTCCTTACTATCGTTCTTACTACCTCTCCACTCTGTCTAGCTCTACTAGCTATATCCAACTAAAAACTATTTACTGTTATCCAGCCTTTCCCTCCTATAAGTATGACTATACTATTTAATAGGAATAAAGAACTGACAGGAAGAAGAGAATGCATCTACTATAAATAAGGCCTATATAAGCAATTGAATCACTGCAAACAAGATTGAAGCATGCCCTAAAACAGATGAAGCTATAGACACTAACTTTGACTTTCATTCCCTATATCCTGTCTCTTATATAAGAATAGAAGACCCGCTAGCAAGGCACTAAGCCTTACTTGACTACAGCTCCTGACTTATAAACCAATCACTTCTCTTGTTCCCACTCCCGCTTCGGCATCTTATCGAGTTACTACCGATTCCACTCTTCCCGCATCTAATCCAATACTCTCTAATCCAATACTGAGGTTCCAAATTCCATTGGGCAGCTGCATCTTTACAGGATGTTCTTTCTATGCCTAGTGCAAAAGAAACGATTGATTCATTAATGGAAAGAACAAGCAAGGGAACCGGAAGAAGCAAGGGAACCGGAAGAAGCAAGAAAAAAGGAAAGAAACCCGTGTGCTAGTGCTCTTAGCCAACTCAGGTGCTCTTAGCCAACTCAGGTGCTCTTAACCAACGCAGTAGTGCTCCATTCTGAATATAGTATAAGTGAACAAGTCATAATTGAGTATAGGAGCCCATGATTGGTTACCACTATCTGTCATACCCGGGCCTATAAACCAACTCACCTAACCTAGTGCTCTAAGCCCTAAGAAGAAGGTTACTAACCCAGTGCGCAGACTTATTTTAGTGCTGCTGATGCTTACTCCTCTCCTTACTTAGAGCCAATAAACATCGACTCTCAGTGAAGAATGGAATTGCAGCTTACTTAGGGCGGTCTTCAATTCAATGATTCAGGTATGGTAAGTCTTTGACTTAGTAGTTCTATACCAAGTGCTCAATGCGCAAGAGCCAGTACTTATAAGTCCAAGGAAGAACTGAAAGAAAGGAGAGGTTACGTTCCTTACGCTAGTTACGTTCCTTACGCTAGTTATGTTCCTTACGCTGGAGTTAGCTACGTTCTTTTGACCCTACTAGCTACGTTCTTGTGCAAAAGTAATAAGTAAGCGATTCCAACAAGTAGAGTTTAGGTCGGTCGGAAAAAAGGAAGGATGCAGTGTATTTACTGGAATCCATACCAGGACCATGTACTCGATGCTCAATTCCTTCTGAAGTCAAGTTAATGCGATAAAAGCGAAAGTCAGAGTCTCATCCGGGACATAAAAGAATCAATTCCTTCTCTTCTCCTGCGCAGGTAAAGTATCAAGGAGCAGTAGACAAATAAAATGAAGATAAGTAAAAGGTCTATTGTGAAGAAGGTTGTAATCAGAATGATAGATATTCCATTGCTGGTTTACAAGCTGCAAGTGAAAGTACTTATTTCGGGAGTGTAGTGAGCAGTCTGGTATTCGATCTATAGGGTATGGTTGTTGGGCCAGCCCGTAGCCTGAGTAAGGTTCGGCAAAAGAACAGAACAAGTTTAGTGGAGAGAAGAAGCTAGAGCAAGTGAGGGTAGGGCTCATAGGCAATATAGAGTAAGGATCCGGGTAGATAGATAAAGAATGAAAGGTCGAATTACTATTCCTTTTGTTCAAACTTCCCCTCCTGTCCTAGGGGTTGATTAGCTTCAAACTAGTACTACGGACCTAAAATATAGATTTACCCAATACGGCTTGACTACTGAGCTCCCATAAGATAAGACATTTAGTGGTATAAGTAAGAGAACAACTCCTAAGTAGCAGACCTAAGCTACGACATCAGAGTTATACAAAGTAGTCTATGCCTTTGTCCATGCCTTATTGATCTCATTACAGGACAGGACCTTACTCGGTGTTTCCAGCGCTCCGTCTTATTTCCTCTTGTCTAGGCCTACTGCTACTCACTCAAAAATAGGAATTCCTGTCTATTGGACCGGCCCTCCCAGCGCGTGGTATCAAACTGAGACTCCCGCCTTCCATGCTTAGCTTCCGTCTTCGAATGCTTCTTTGAATTCTTTCTCTCCTGCCTTACATTCCTCCGTATCAGGGAGGCCCTCCTTATCATTAGTTAGTTTCATAAAACTTACACTATACTATACAGCCTTGGGGAATAAAACTACAAAGTCAGAGAACTCACGAGACATTGATTGAAGAATGTAATTAAATAGCACAAGAGTACCTACCAAGCAAAGTAAGCCAGAACTTCTAATAACCGGCAACTTACTACTTACGTACGGGAATTCAGCTTTATCTATGGAATCCAACTAGTATACACCATAGATCGAACTGCTACTAACAAGAGAAAGACTCGAAACCGGTAAACCCACGACTAATGTGAAGGAAATAACAGAATCTCCCACCTTTGAAGTAACTAACGGAATGCCCTCCCCCACATCTAACATGAAATTGAATACGTTATTTTAGTATACCATACTACTAGGTTTACGAAAAGGAGTTTTCTTCTGAGTTGATAGATGGATAACACTGGTTTTGGGTGATTACTTACATACGCGGTGTGGGGCACAAGACGGATTCTTTTTCTTATTATTCCGATTCTTCCTGCTTGCTAACATTCTTTGACTGCTGTAGTTGATTTCTGTATTATTCAATTAAGTATCCCGTTAAACGTTATTTTATATGATATTTGAAGAGTCTTTCATAAAGGAAACTATGTCTAAAAACAGCGCCAAGCAACTACAACAAGGCCCGAGCTACTGCTTTTCTTTCCATGACAACTGATACGGATGCTTAGATTGAGTCTCTCGCTCTTGTCTGTGAGTCTTCCTTGCCTTGCCTGGATCCCAACCTAACTCTTATGTTCTTATAGCTCTGCCGGGTATCCTTACTTTATTATCTCATTCCCTGTGGTGCTTCTACAATTCCCATGCACGCTCTAGCTTAAGACCCGGCAGTTACCATTCCTATAGGAGTAATTGCATTCTTTTACTATGAGTCAACTTATGCATTCTCAATTCCATTCTGTATTCTTAGTTATTCCTCTTATAAGTAATAGTGGTTTTGTCTTGCTAGGTGCCTAGGGTATATGAGTGAGTATAACTTAAGAAGTATTAATCCTTAGTTCAATTCGGATAAGTAGTAAGTGGGATTCTTTAAGTAACAAGTAAGGCTCAAAGATGGGAATAGCAGACCCAAACCTAACTCCCTAAAGGCAGATTGATAGGCGAACTACAAAGTGCTTTTTATCGGACTCAACTCAAACTCAAGGCAATAAGGTTTTAGGCTGCTTAGTTCATTTATTCAATTCATGTCTTTTATTCGTACTAAACTATTTGTCTTAGAGCTTGTATCCAAAAGGACAGGGATCCTTACCAACTAGAGACTAATGGCCCAATGAGAGCCCAGATCACATAATGGAGTTTCTGAACAGAGGAACCTAGTGTTCGATCGGTTACTACTTAATCTCTATTTTCTTGATTGGTCTTGATTGAGGCTATGGACAAACAAGTCAAAGTCACTTCGTTTCTTTTTGTACAAGTCACTTCCCTAAGTATCAATAATCTCCCTCTATTTATAGTATAGGTCCAAGATCCGCATCTATGAATTGAAAGGTCCGCGAATGATCAACTCTGGCAATCAGTAGTTATAATCAATAGGTGTTCAAATCATTCATTTAAGTATATTCTATTGAAACCCTTTTTATTGGATAATTATTATACTATTCCCTAAGACCAAGTGTGTGGGTAAAACATCTTTTTTGGAGAGATAGACTATTTCACCAATCGAGTCACAGGTAGCTGACATATTCATAACGATTTTCTACAAAGTGGTGAGGAAACGTATAACTTGTACAAATCGAACCATTTTCCTATTTCATCTGAGCAAGATTGTCCGAGCAAGATTCTAAGACCGATCGATATCCTATCAAACCGTAAACTGAGAGAAGCAGAAATCAAGCAAATCAATCAGAGCCAAAGCAAGCAGTCTTATAGGCCCAGGAAAGGAATGGAAGGAAGGAAAAGAGTTTTTCGGTGTTAGTTCTAATATATTATAGAATAGAATGGAATTGGTACCAATAAGAAGCAAACGAGCAATAAAGAATTTCGCCCTAGGACATACAATAATGAAACTAAACCTTAATGGATTGAACTGGAGTCGTCGGGCATACAATAATGAAATACACAATAAAGGATACCGAGCTGGGAGCTACGCTGAAATCACTGTTTCTGTCCTTTCTTACTTGTATTCTCCAGTTCGAGAGTGAGTCTGTAACTTCACTTCCGTCTCTAATCCTTAAAACTCATTGGCCATATACTACATTGCTAGTGCACCTAGCTATTAACCCTAAGAAGTAATACAAACAACTGGGTCGATGTAATTGAGCTAGCGCACTAAGAGATTTAACTAGAAATCTAGTAACTAGGACTTCTCTTACTCTTTGACTACTCTCCTATAAGAATGCTAATAATAACTACTCTAATTGGAATCAAATACAGAAGTTATAACTCAATCACAAGGCTAAAGAGAATGAAACGGCTGCTTTTAAGACTTTGACTAACACACCAATAAGTAATAATCTAGTCGCTCATAGCTGGGAATTACACTGCGACACTAGTAGACTGGACATGATCCTATCCTACGCTATTAGAAACACAATTAGTATTTGACTCGAAGACTGATCCTTTAGAAGAGGGAAGAAGAATTGAGTGGTTAGGGGCTTGGATTCCACTCGAAAGTCGGGTACTAAGGAGAGGAATAAGGATAGAAGGAAGGAGACATCGGATAGTCAACTCAGAATCAAACGAACAAAGGGCTACCCGTGCCTTCATTCAATGCTAGGAAGTCAACTCATTAGTTCGAATCCCCTCGTTAGCGCAAATAAAGAACGAATGTAAGGAACACCCCCCTACGCGACAAGAGATTCTAATAGAATTGCGCTAGTGCTTCTAAGATCTTAACTTGAGAAAGGGCCACTGCTTCTCATAATCAAACTATTAGGCATAGGGCTGTTACTGCTACTTATAGTACTCGACACTCGGGAACTTGGACTTTCGCTACTGACTAACAAGAATGGAGTTACATAACTTGAGCTAGCGCACCAACCCAGCATTCCTATTTCTGATTCTGATTAATTAACCTAGGCTAGACTCTATACTTGACTTGAAAACTTCCCCTACCATTTGAGTATTCTTCAGCTCAACTCTAATTCCTACTTTACTTTATCTCGAAGACTTGACTTTCCTTTTGATGAGCCTGCTCTGTCTTACTGAAAATCTGATGTCCACTTACAACTATCAGATTGAACTACCGCTTCCAGCTCTAACTTCACTAAATTAACACTAACTGCTCCACTCTCCTGGTTATAAGGCTTACTTTCCAGTCGCTAAGACTGTATACTTATATATTGATATTGCTAATATGTTTATTGATATTGAGAATATTTTGTATCATATGAGATTTCTCTTCTATTTGATTAGGGAAATGTAGGCGAAAAGGGGCGCCAAGACATTCGTTTAAGAGGAAAAGCAAGTAGAGCCAAGATATTTAACCAAGGATAGTGAGTTTTAGAGCTAGGGGCGCTAAGATCCAGATCAGCAGTTTCAGTTTCAAAGAAGGGAATGCTAGCTTTGAGTTGAGGTCCGTAAAGCAAGTCTTCTCGGGTGGCGTAGTAATTAACTCGCTCGGGTTCGATAACTAATGCCTACGACCCTTACTTATTGGATTGAGTCTGCCTTTCTGGGCTACCAATACTTGAAATAAGAAGTCGTAAATCCACCACTGCCAATAAGAAATAGACTACTTACATCGGATGGATTGAAACACCACCTTATCCAAATAGGTACTCTACAGGCAGTACTGAACCGAGGGCGGGCTGCTCATAGGCTGCAGTCCCAGGTGCTTAGGTATTATGGATAAGAATATGTATGTAGCATTATCAGAATGAACCTCTAACTATACGCTTTAACTACTCTATACCTCTGACTATACGCTTTAACTACTCCATATAATTCTTACTAACATGTCCCTAAGCTTACTAACACATGTCCCTAAGCCTATATCCTCTTGCCAATATATAGCATACCTCGCAAATTCTCCCCTTTCCTTTTGAAGTCGATCATACGCATCTTTACGATCTTGCCAATAAGAATGGAATATCCTATATACTAACAATAAGGACCAAACAACTGCTGATGAGACTGCCCTACCTGGTATCAACCCTTTCCTTGTTGTATCTTAGCCTGCTTATTGGTCTGACTTTACTGATCTCAACCCTTGCTTACTGCCTAACTCATAGTATACCTCTATCTTGGATATCAAGCCGAAACCCATGTATCTTATTCTATATCTAATAACTTAAGGTCTTCCAATGCCTTATCTCAATATGCCGCTACTAGCTCTTAACCCCTGGAGACCCCTGACTCTGATTCTTAGATCATGGCTCTAGCTCCTCAGCTCGTAACCCTAAAACAGAAATTATTGACTGTAGTTTTCATACTTGTTCCTTGCATCCTTTACTTAGAGCTTTGCCCTACCGCTCCTCTTACTAACCTTTGTTTCATTCTGAGTTTACTGTCTCTCGGGTTCACTACCTATTCCCTAAGTAGGCTTTTGAGTCTGGTATAAAGAATTGAAGTAGGGAAGAAGCTCCAGTATACGAGGAGCATAAGTGGAATTCCTATACCTTTGTTGAATTCCTTAGCCTTTGTTGAATTCTATACTGACTCCTATGGGTATGGGTCTTCTAATGTAATAGATCATACTACCTTAGTCTTAGAGCTCTGATGCACTAGATTGTAAACGCACTCTGACTTCTTATCCTCTTGTTTCCATTGACTGGAATGCTAGGTTAAGTAAGGGCATAATCAGAATAGGAGCTCTCCCTTTCCTAGATCCTAAGCTCGGCGTCAAAGACTTTAGGGAAGTAGTGACAGAGTGCAAGGTGAAATACATATTTATCTAGATGTGGTCGGAGCGGCAGGCTCGGAGACAGTGAAGCAAGGCTTAGAGACACCTTCCAGTAGTAGCAGACTGGGTAGTGAGAATGGATAAATCAGTGCAGGACTCAAACAACAGATAGTGGATGCTGCTAAAGATAATGGATGCTGCTAATGGGTGTCGGTTGAAAAGCAAGGTCCCAGGTCAGTAGTGCAAGGCTCGTAGTTCGGAGTGGCGGAATAGCAGGTGAAGGGGAGAGTTTTGTAAAGGGATTTTCTGTGTTGCTGCTTGGCGCAATTCTTTATTTACAATCCCAGCCCTATAGCTAGACATTGTGCTCTTAGTTTTATTAACTATATTTACTGTTCAATTCGAAGTTAGTGGTAAAAGCCTTAGTTTAAAGTTCAAGTCTTCCTTTCCCACCTTACATTCTCCTTATCATCCTCTGTTTCCTTACTTTTGAGTTTTCTTCTGACTTATAGTAATTACTTGAAGCACCTTTCTTTTTGTAGGTTAATTCCCTGAGCATCCTTTCTTTCATCCTGTATTTACAGCTATAGCCTTACTTCTTAGTTAAAGTCTCATAGGTGGTTGGTTTCTAATGCCTTAAAGCGCTACTCTGATTGCTTAGGCTTTCAGCGCCTTATTTCTACCTTGATTCTTTTGAGTATGATAACTGAATACGGAATTTAGGAATAATAATAAAACGACTAACGAGTAAAGGCTTGGAAGCAGCAGCTCAATTACATCGACCCTAGTGAAATGCATAGTTTAGAGCTCGATTCCTGGTTGTTGGTTTGATTCTCTTTTGACTACGTTAAATTACGAGTTTCCAGAACGATACTTTTTCCCTCTGATCCGGTGTCAATTCTTAGACTATATGTGATGTGCCCATTCTCCCTAGCTGAGATAGGTGTCCATTCCGTAACAACTCACTTTCATTCCTATGTTCTACTAGAAGACTAGTGTGTTGCATGTAGCCAATAAGGGGTGCTGTCGAGCGAGGAAATCAATCAATAGGGATGTGCTTGCTTGTTGGGTTATGCAATGATAAATATGGGCAGCAATGAAGGATATATGTTTAGTATGAGAAATAATAATGAGCAGTAAATCCTATGTGCTACGTCTATAAACGTCAAATCAATAGATATATGTTTTATATGACAAATAAGGGTAGCAGCCCCTATGCGTTACACACCTCGAGATGTAGAGTCAATATGCCAAGATACAGGTTTGATATTACACATCATAATCAAAGATATATTAAATAGAATAGATATGGAAAGTCGGAGTAAATAGACTATGGGGTATAAGTAAAGCTAGAGTCAAGTCAAGATCCTATAGACTCATATGGGTTTTTGCTGCTTTTGTCTTTGTGTTACGCGGTAGTGAGTTGGGCACGGGACGTCAACTTCGGGCTACTTTTGAGCCAGCTATTAAGGTGCTTCAAGCCTCTGTTTTTACCGGTAGCAACCCTGATAGACCGATCAATTGAATGAGAGGATAGTTCGGGAAGGATAAGGTCTAGTAAGAATAAGAGACAGTAAGGGCAGGCCCATAGGTGAAAGATCCGTACCATATAGGCTATAGAATGTAGCTAGCGAGCTTAGGTCTTCGATACTAGGATATAAGATTGGATTCCAGCGGAGACAGGCGACTTGGTAGTCAAGTAAGTATCCCATGCCCCACCCAAGATAAAGAATAGTTGTATTTAGTTTAAGAACGAGAAACAGTAGTTACAGCCGGAGTTCCTAGTTGAGTTCTCTTTTGAATTGTTTAGTATTGAAGTTCAGAATCCAAGTAAGAACCAGGGGATCGGTAGCCTTAGAATGAAAAGCACCTGTGCAAGCCTGTTATAGTAGGTTCACAATCTGATATAGTTAAGAAGGGAATCAAGTCCTGTTATTAGTAGTTGTATTCCCGGTGTTAGGTCTATAGCCTTGTTAGCAGCAGAGCAGTACGCGCGGTGAGTGAAACAGCATTGAAAGCCTTTGTTCTTAGTTTCAGAAGAAAAAGAAGCAGCTCAATTACATAGACCCTTGTTGTCGGGCCTCAATTGCTAGTTTTTAGTTTCAGTCGGAATAGGCTAGGCGCACAGAGACACTTAGTCCTAGTTACAGGGTTTCATTACTAGTTTATGGTTTCAGTCTAAGAAGTCAGGTAGTTTCAGGCTTTATGTCGAGTCGAAGTCCTCGTTTCGAGTTAAGGCCTCGTTAGCGGGGATCTGTAATTATAAGTACTGGTGCCCCCTTCTTATATAGTAGGGTTGGTTCTTGTGCTACCGAGTTCATTCTGTATTTCCAGTACTAGTATTGTAGCTATACGCCCGGGATCCTGCATTCTGTATTTCATTATTACTCTCAAGCTATAGCCTTGTCGGTAGCGTTAAAACCTTTGTTTCGAGATTGGTTCTTATAGCACTCATACCTATTCTTGGACTGCTGAGTTCAAAGAGTGGAATGGAATCCTTTATTCTAGGATTAATCCTTTGTTCCGGGGTTGATCTTAGGCCTCTTGCAACAGTCTTCTAGTTTAGAGTTTGGTTCTAGTCTGGTTAAAAGATTAGTGAGTTTCTATACTCTTTGGTTTACTCTCATAAGTCATAGCTTTATTATAATAGTTAGTATTAGTCGGGGAAGAGCGAGTTCTTAGTTCGAGTCTTGTTGGTGAGCCTAGGACATTATTCTTCTTATACCGATACTACTTAGTTAACTACTGACTTCTTAGTGTCATTCTCATGCCTAACACAAAGCAAGAGTCTTATACTATTTGATTTACGTTGGGGCTATCGAAAGTCAGAGAACAAACAAAAACCACTTTATGAGAGTTGATTATTCAAGTTGTTGTTTTAGGCCTTGGTCTAACGTAGTTGCTTGGCCGGCTTACTTAATTGCTTGTGCTTGTTTCATCCTTTGACTTGCCTGTTTCACTCGCTTACTGGCTTGTTTCACTCGCTTACTGGCTTGTTCCACTCCTTTACTTAGTTGCTGGATTCCTACTTTTGAGTTTAAGTATGAGAAGCGGTAGTATTGGGTTGAAAGCCAGGTTATGTCCCCCAGTGTTATAGAACCGAAGAAGAGAAGGACAGCTTTGGGCTCAGTAGTGAAAGTGTGTTAGGCAGTGTTCGATTCCAGGTTGAGAGCTGATAGTTCGCAGCTCAATTAACATCGACCCTTGTTTAGCTTCGGCCCTATACTTATTAGGTTGATTCCGATATTGGCCTTAGATCCGATATTGGTATTGATATCCTTAGAAAACCCCCGCCCAGTATCCTCACTTTCTAGGCGTTCCATTCTCGTGCTTACGTTATTAATATAATAGCTCGAAATTGCTAGTTTTCCAGTGAAAGCCACCAAGTAACTCAAGCACAACTGTAAGAATCAAAACCAATAAATAGTTTGGTTGTTTTTATTACTCCTGAAAAGTTTGGTTGCGCGGTAGGGTAGCTGTAACACCATTTCTATTCTTGGTAGCACACTTGTCGAATGAAAAGAAGGCTAGAATTATAAGTACTGGCTTCTAGTTGAGCTACAGAAGTAAAGTGAAGATCCGAGCTAGCGATAGATATACTAAACAATCTTCATTACATATAGGCTTAGCAATCTTAATGACTCTGATCTGAAGCGCTAAGTGGTCCAAATACTATGTATGGTCTATGTTTAAGGGAGTTAGGGGCTGGCCAGAGTGCTACTCTATACTTCTGGAACTAGAACAAAAGGGGATGCATTTCGGGGTTCGGTTGAAAAAGAATAAAAGAAGAAGACAGGATCAAGAACTTATAAGGCTTACCTCGCCAACAAAGGATCCAACACCCCGAAACCAAGGCTTTCACTCACCAATACAAGGCTTAAGGAGTAACAGTCATAGAACTTATAGGCTTCTACTGGAAAAGCTTAGGCGCAAACCAAGAATCAGCTAAAATAATGAGTTTTGGGAGGGCAAGGAGTCGGGGTGCAGTAACTAATCCTGTCCTACGCGCGGGTATTTGAAGACTGGGATAAAGGAGATAAGGGCTGAAACTGGGTATTGCAGATATGCTCTTAATTCCCGTACTGCTGAGTTCAATTCTATGAGTTTGCTTGCTAGGCTAGGCGTAACCATTCTTTTACTTAAAGAAAGGACAATTCATTATGCACTTGGAGAGTCAGGGTGACTTCTTAGTGAAATTCGAACTTGTAGCTGTATTCCTTAAGAAAGGAGTTGAATACGAGCATTGGGAATAGGCATTGGAGTTACAATAACACTGGAACATAGGCATTGTAGTTACCCCTGGAGGGCAAATACAGAATTAGGTGAAGTAGTAACAGAGGTAGCCTCGCACGTAGGAACGAAAGGCATTAGTTACACATACTCAAAATGGGTGAACTACAGAGGAGGGAAGGCGCTAACTCATAGAAGAAAGACTTGAATAAAGGAGTTGGTAGTTTGGGAGCTATAGGCACTTAAGTTGGAAAGTAAGATTGAAAACGGGGCTAACCACCGGATCGATCTGATGGGGCAGAAGTGAGATCATGAGTTAAAGAACGAGATAAGGGAGTGTGAGGCTAAGGTACAGTAGATCAGGGCTGGGTTCTGTGGTTGCTTATTATTGGCACGAGTGGTATCACTTATTGTAAGCTTAAT
Source organism: Musa itinerans (assembly GCA_001649415.1). Lineage (NCBI taxonomy): Eukaryota > Viridiplantae > Streptophyta > Magnoliopsida > Zingiberales > Musaceae > Musa > Musa itinerans. Next base: position 113,462 of record LVTN01000743.1, read on the forward strand.
GAGAAAAAGCACCAGTCAAAGTAAGAGTTCCAAGCTAAGGTCTTATATGTAGCGGTTTTACCCTGTGTCCTAGCTGTTGGACCCTTTTTGATTCCTGTATTTCTTCCGAGAAGCACCAGTTACTTCGAGTAGTGATGTCAGGTAGCATTAGTATAAGTTTGAAGCTGAAAAGCAAGAGAAGAAAACCGAGGTTCATATACAGTAGCGGTAGTCTTTTAAGTAGAATAGTTGTAGAATTCCTATTTTCTAGTTGAGTTCCTCTTTTCTAGTATCAATATGCTAAGCATTTGTTGGCTTCCAAGTTTCCAGTTTCATTCGTTAGTGCTCTTGGTGTTCTAATTCTAAAAGTAGTCGTTTTTAGGTCCATTCTTTTATGCCTTTGTTCGATTCTATCTTTTGAGCTCAATTACATCGACCCTTGTATGTGATTGGAATTGTATAAAGTAGGGGCAGGCTAAGATACATAAAGGCATACTTGTAGTTGGGGTTGGGAGGCTCTAAGTTTCAATAGAGAACAAAGCAAAGAGGGTAGGCGCATAGGAAGAAAAGAGAGACTTAGTGAAGCGCATAGGAAGAAAAGAGAGACTTAGTGAAATAGGTAGCGAGTCTGAAATAAAAGTAAGTAGGTGTCCGTTTTCTAGTTATCATTAGAAGAAGAATAGGTGAACTATACAATGCAAGTTACCCTATAAGCAGCAGTGCGTCTAGTAAATTGTAGAATGATATAAAGTCAATTGAATAATCAAAGAGCAGGAGAGGAATCGGACTTAAAGACAGGAAAGTCAGACTAATGGCATAGAGAAAGAGTCAAAGAAGAAGAACCGGGGAAGGTAGACTCCACCGGGGGAGCGGGGAGTGAAAGGCACGATACAGAGAATGAAATAAGAGAAATCCAGTTTGAAATAGAAGAGTAGCAAGTGAGATAAAGTATAGTCAGAACGATAGGAAGGGTATGAAGTTTGAAGCGAACACAAGTAAGGCTATCTTCTCAAGGCGGGCAAGGTCGACTTAACCTAGAGCGCGGGAGTTTCAATAGACAATACAAGGATGAGATAGCGTAGTGGCAGAGTGCGAGACAGTAGATCAGGGCTGGGAGTTAGGATAGTAAGGTTCGGCTTTACCTTACTTATTAGGCGTCTTGTATGTCTATTAGCAGCAGTACTTGTCTCTTCCTTGACTAATAAAGAGATTTGTTACGATCTTTCCCAATAAAGAGATTAGTTCAAAACGAACTATAACAGCACCTATGGGAGTTTATGGCAAATAGTAAACTGCTTTAGCTTGTCTCTTCTACTTACTGCACTTGTTCCATTCTGTAGTCCAAGGAACGTTATTGGAAGCCGGCGGTTCTCTTATGATATTAGTAGGGCAATTGCTAGTTACGAGCTGAGGTTCATGCACCTATGTAAGGAAGTCTCATCAGATTCAGATCAGTAGAGGTTGAATTCCATGTTTCTAGTTCCATTCTTTCTATTGTTGTTTGTATTCTTGTTGGTGTTAGCTTTCCGCACCTTTAGGAGAAGGTTCGTAGAACAGAACTGGGGCTGGAATTATAAGTACTGGCAGGATACTTAGAAACGAATACTTGTAGTTAGGGGTCAGACTCATGGGAGGATTAGATCAGTAGCAAACAGTCTTATTTACATTGGTTTCATTCTACTAGTTTGTAGTTCAAGTCCAATCAGTACTAGTCGATTTCTAATAGCAGTGGGCAGATAATAATTAGCCCGAGTTAGTGGTTGTTGTCTAATAGAGAGTAATAGTAGTTCAATTCCAATAGAGCAGAGGAAGGGTTTAGAAACTTTAGGTCAATTACTATTTGTAAAGGAAACAGACTCCACTAAAGGATAGGTGGGCTCATAGGCATTAGTTAAAGAATTCAAATAAGTAGTCAGTCGAGTAAGTAGCGGTAGACCTAGACAAGAGTAATAAGGCTTGGCTACAAGGCTGCTGGCTTAGTAGCTTCTATAGATATTGATTGAACCATTGATTGAAACCTTGGAGTTAAGGAGACAGAGTGAGATGAGGAGGTATAGATAAGAGCGAGGTCTGTTATTCAAGTGTAGTTGTATTTAGCTAGTGGAATTCTTTGTTTCATCTGTATTTGTTGTACCAGAGCTGATTAATCACCCTTCTATTAAGTAGGTATAGCTCTTTCAAGAAGTATTTGTTGACTACGGTATAGTTGCAAGTGTCTAGTACTAAATCATTAGCCAGAGGAAAGTAAACTCCAAGAAGAAGTTGTTCGTATCGAGGAAGCAGAGCCAGAGCCCGCAGTAACCAGAGAATCAGTAGTTACAAGAGAAGAAGCGGCTTTTTCATCTAGGTCTAAGCGGTCCAGGGCTCCTGGTCATAACCTTACTTTCGTTTGATACCTTAATTCTTATCCAGCCAAATGAAAAATCTGCCCTTATTCTAAGTTCCCTATTGTAAGTTTCGGCAGGTAAAACTCCAGTTCTTGGTCTTGTTTCATCCCGGCCAAGTAACTACAAATGTGTAGCGGCAGTCTGGGTATGTAAACTACATTAGGCACATAAAGGCTATCCGAACAAGACACTGTGATTTCATTGTGCGCCTGGTAGAAAGCCTTCCTAAGCATTCCATTTCTATGTATCGGATTATTTACAAGAACAGAACCTTTCTTCACTAAGCTAAGAACAGAACCTTTCTTCACTGACAATACAGTCAACGGCTAACTCAACTCAAGCTACCTTTCCGAAAGCTGGAAGAAACCTAGCTTCTTATGTTGTAGGGAAAGTATCAGAGCCTGACTTTACCTTATAGACAAGCAGCTTTACCCTTCCTATCTTTGCCATTGTAGTAGTAGCTTGGCGAATAGAATAATAAGTTCAATGTGCAATTCCCCAGGTGTTGGCGACGAGGCAGGAAGTTCATGAGTGGAATCGACTCTCGAATCAGAGGTTAAGCTTTCAAGATGGGGGGACTGGAAAAGAAAGAAAGAGAAAGATATGAAGCGGGTAGGTAACATTATTCTAGTGCGGGGTGCTCCAAATACATAATCGAAATTGTGAAATAGAATAATCAACTGCTGAAGTCTTGTATAAAGGTTCAAGCAAAAAGTCCGGGTATCCTGAATCAGCTGTTTCTGGGTTAACATCATAATAAGTTTTTCAAAGAAGCAACGTTCAGGATAGGAATATTAAGGTAATTAGATAAGAGAAGGTCTCGTATAAATATGGATATCAAGAATCAGCAAGATCGTCGGCATAAGCAAGATCAGAGGATCATCAGAAAGAAAAGAGCAGAAGCTGAATCAAAAGAGAAATCATAAGCCAAAGAATAAGCTGTGGTGTCAAAGAGGTCAGCTGCCAGTGAATAAGTCAAAGACAGTGGTAAGCGGGACCAGACTATATGTTGTTGAATGAGTCTTTGTTATCCACGAGAGAGGCACCAACATAGAGTTTCAAGAGAACGAGCAAGCGCAATAGGTAGATCACCATCAGCAACAGTCAAAGGGAAGGCACACAGAAACAAGCACACCCACGTCTCAGATACAAGCAAGAGAAAGCACACTGGAACAAGCCCTGCCTTTGTTTTTAAAGGAAGGAATAGCAGCTATGGGAACAAGTAGTAAGAGGTGTTTTGTACTTCCTTCTTTATATATTTTGTACTTCCTTCTTTATATATTTGGGTATGCACATTCAGCATATTCAAGTCGGTTAGGAAAAGCAATGCAGTGTTTTTACTCAATACTCAATGGTTAAGCGAGAAGGATACTCAATAGTGTTTGAGAGAAGGGAGTGAGTTACACGGCAGTGAGCTTATTTGTTTTCTCCCCCGCAGTAAGCTTATTTGTTTTCTCCCCGGCAGTGAGCTTATTTGTTTTCTCCCCGGCAGTGAGCTTACATGTTAGGAAAGGGTGTTGGCCCTATACTACATTGCTAGCGCATTCTATTCTTTATTTGATGCCAGCTGGGCAATCAGATCTTTGCTATCATAATAGAGCAGTACATAATTGAACTCTGCAGTGGAAGAAAGGCTATAAGGTATATCTTTCTGTCCTAATAGGTGTGATCCAAGCATCACAGTGAAGTCTAGGTTCGGTGTCTAATATAGGGGTTCGGACAGATATATAAGTTGCCCACTACAAGGTTCAGTTTCAAGATCTGGGATCGTAAGAAGACCTAGTGCTAAGGCAAGTTCCGGTTTACAGTTAAGTTTTCGCTGGAATCCCAGAATAATTAGGTTTGGGTTAGGAGTGTTTTTCTGTTCTACTTGAATCCCCAGTTTCATCTGTGTTAGCGCCGAGAGAAAGAGAATGAGAAGTGTAAGTAAAGTATTGGTTGTCCAAGTTCGGGTGTGCTCGTGTTGAATCTGTTGAATCAAGTGTTTCATCTGTTTCATGAATTATAATAAGGGGTTTCATCTAATGTCTGATAGTTTCCTTTCCCAATTACTTAAGGGCTTATGATTCTAGAGTAGACTTTCCTCGACTTCAGCTTCTACTCCCTCTTTGAACTCTGTTAGTGCTTCAAGTGAGTTGAGGGTGCCAGGTAGCTGGGGGTGTTATATAGATTCCAAAGTGAGTCAAGTCTCTTTCCCTACTCTTTGAGTCTAGTAGTTGCTTGGCTTCTTGTTTCATTCTGTGGACTGTCAACCCGGATTTCTCATCGTTTAAGCAAGGGTCAACTCATCTGAAATTACTTATCTCAACTCGGAAACTGTCAAACAAATAAATGCATTTGTAGCCTAGAAAGAGAGCCTTTATTTAGAGTCATACTGAGATTCCTTCTTTCCCGTCAACACCCTGCTTCAGCGCTTAATGGAATTGAAATTATGTTGGCGCACACACGACCTATACTTGAAGTTCTTTTGTAGTAGTTGCTTGGTTGCGGTATAGTATAAGAATGAAGCAAGTAAGAATAAAGTAGTAACATACAGAACTCAATCTCAAGTAGTCAAAGAGTGGACACCGGATTCAGGGGCTTCAGCTCAGTGGCACAAGAATCAGAAAAGTAACCACTACTCGTTAGCTCCAAAACTGCCAATCCCAACTCGCAAACTAGCATTCAAAAAAGGAATCGCACCCCCAAAAACTAAGAATTGAGTTACAACCTATCAGATTGAAACACCACCTTATGTATTGAAATACGTAATTAGGGTCAGTAAGGTCATAATGAGATAGAGGATATGAAGAATGCAAGCGAGCAGTTGCAGGCCCATAAGCAATAAAGTAAGACTCCGGGCAAGGCTATAGATGCTCCAAACCAGTAAGCGAGGACCCCGACCAGTGTTTCAAGCATGAAAGTGTGGCAAGTAGGAATCGAAGAAGGTAAGGGGCAGTCCCAAGCTCCAAGTCAAAAGAATTAGTGCCAGGATCAATTCCTTTTGTCAGTAGTTCGCGTCTGATAGTAGTGAGTGTTATGTTATTCCTAGTTGTTAATTCAAAAGGAGTAGTTGGCTCCAGAGAAGCACTAGTTTCTTTCTTTATCATAAGTCAATTAGAAGCTGTGTTTCAAACCTTTCTAGTATTGGGTTCCGCCTTTCCAGTGGTAGTTCTGGTCTGCTTGCCGGTGGTGCAATTCCTATGGTTATTGGTTGTATTCTTTCTATTAGTAGCGAGATATTCTTACCATTACGTATTTGATTCTACCTCAGAGGAAATGAAGCCTTAATGGCATCAGTTATCTTCTTTTATGCTGGGGGTTCCGTTCCTGTTCTCATTTTGCTGAAGTCTCGCTGGCAGTAGTTCGTACCTTGTTATCAAGTCGGTGTTCCATTCTTTTCAGTACAGGGCAGGGTTCATTCTCTTAACTCCCAAAACGGATTCTTTAGCTCGGCATCTACGCATTCAAGAAAGGGTCACTCGGCATCTAAGCATTCAAGAAAGAAGGGGCAGTTTGATAGCGAGTAGGAGCGGACTACCTCTGTTTTTGACCTGTCAGAATGCAATGAGTAAGTAAAAGACTTAGAGCCAGTAGCCAAAGTATCAGACCCCTCAATACAGAATCAAAGCAATAAGCATCAGGCTGAAACTTTCCAATAAGGAATTAACTAGTGCTTACGGATACAGGATAATGGCCTGTTCGAAAGGAAAGTGGGGGCGCTGTAAACCGTACAATAACTGCTAACGCTTGTTGCTGACTTGCTAACCTTGATACTGTGTGGCACTTACTTCAATTCTATATATGGTGTGGATCGCTGTATTCATAGATTTCGTTTTCTATTAATAGCAGAGCAGGTATAACGCTTTATTCTTTCTTTTTCACAAGTGGGCTAAGGATGGTTTTACGTGGTGTGCCGATGGTTCTATAAGCAAAAAACAATGCCTCAATTTGAAAGCCATTGCGCGCGCTAGCCATTTGTGTTTGAGTTCGCCGTTCTTCATATTTTTGCAGTAATGAGTGAGCGGGCAGCTCCGGATTCTCCTCTTTGAATTTCATCTATCTCTGTTCTTGTTGCACTTGCTCTGTTCTTGTTGCACTTGTTTTTGTTTATTCCCTCGCGCTAATGCTTATATTAGTATTCGGGCAGAAGCCGTTACTTGTTCTTGTGCCTGCACCCTAGCAGAAACTAACTACTTACTCTCGGGGCTTTGTTTACGAAAGAAACTAACTACTTACTCTCGGCTCGGGGCTTTGTTTACTTAGAATATCTACTTTATTGACTAGTGGCATTGCTTCCAAACTCAACTCATATCGGCACCCCTGAAAGACTAACTCACGCACCCTGTTAACTCAAAAGTGCTCTATGGGCTTGCTTGCCTTTTGCTTGAAAACTAAGTTATTTGAATTGAGTCTACCGAGCACATGATAAAGGAAAGTAACAAAACACTGATTACAGCTGACTCCTTACTTTCTAGGAGCCCTCTGCCTCTGCCTTACCAGTACCAGAAGAATAAAGCTTCCCCCTCCGCCCTGGAATTATAAGTACTGGCCTTAACCTTAATGCTTGGCTTGCTCCTGTAGCTCGCTTATGCTCCAAGTGGTTTCATGTAGTTGCTTTTGCCGTTGCTGTTTGTTCTGTTGCGACTTCATATTTCTACTCTAAAGAATCTCATATAATATGCAAAAGAATATCATATTTGTGCACAACTTACTTATTGCACAACTTACTTATATAAAAGAAGCACAGTCAACTTACAGCTATTTCTTAGATTTCTATATGGCATTTTCTCCATCCACTTATTCCTAAATGAAGTCACACATCCTCTTAAAATATACATAACCCACACTGGTTACTTATTTTCTATTAAGAAGTCATATAGGGGAGGGGTTCGGTTACTAAGTGAAGTATAAGTGTGGATTCGCTATGTTTGCTATTGAGGGGCTAGTTACACGGGCAGCTAATTAGCGGATGAGAACAGCAAACTGGGTCGACACAGGTTTCCCTAACAACTCTCCAAATCCGTTTTCAGATCTGGTGAGCAAAGAGCGTCTTACAAGTCAAAGGTTCCTGCACCATATTCATTCTATTGAAAAGCCAATTCTAATGTCAGAAACACATATTTTTCCAACACTAGTATACTATGTGCATCAGATAGCCTCAACTTTATGATTCTAGAGGTCGTCTACCGATTGATATCTGCAAAGGTCCCTCTATCTGTCGATCGCAGTATAGGAGTGATTCCTCCTCCTTCTGGTATCATGAATGGAAGTTTCGTCTAGCCCTATTTGTTTGCGGCTGCCCACGGACAAAAAGAATCGACTGCTTGGTGCAAGATATCATTCTTGTGCTTTCCCGTGGTGCCCGGTCCATCATCAGCTATGGGCCTTATTAGGCTGCTGCACCAGTTGGTAACGTTGCTGCTGCAATAGAAATAGCGCCTGTCGCGGCCTTCCTGTTCGCTGTTACCCATACAAAGGAGACAGATTTGCCATACAAGTATTCTTTCTTTGTGTAAAGGTGTTAGTATCATTCCTTATTCTATAAAGGAAACAGTCGTACTTCGGGAGCTCTTGAACAACATAGTTTCTCAAATAGGGGAAATCCGTATTTTACGCTATGATCCATTTGGATAGTTATTCAAATGTTCATCAAATAGAAAGTTGATTTCAAGCTCAATTTAGTCAAGCTCCTTTTTGTCTGCCCTCTTAACCCCTTCATTCTTTTAGCCCCTTAAACGAGGGAGCCAAACTCAAACCCATTATGCACTGATACCTACTACCAACATATTTCTATGTGAATGGAAGAGTGGAGCTCTGAAGATGCCGAGAATCTGGTCTTTCTTGATTGGTGCTCTAGTAAAGAGCATTAGCTGTTCTCTTATCCCAGCTGTTGAAGGAGCGGTCTTATAACAATCTACTTCTATTCTAATTACTTGGAGGCAGGACTACTAGAATGACTTGGTTACTTGGAGGCAGGACTACTAGAATGACTTGGTTACTTTGAGGCAGGACTACTAACAACTATAAGTGCCGATTAGTCCAATTCTTTGGAAGTGTAGTGTATCATCTGCTATTTCATATTGAAGTAGGCCACAAGGAAGGAAAGATCCGCTTATAACAAAGACTTCACCCGAGACCAATGAAAGACAAGCTTGCCACAGTGCTATAAGGAACAAAGCAAACAAGCAAAAGAAGGACGGAGTCAGCTATTCATAGAAAAAGAAAAATGAGAAAAGAATGGATCTGCCCCTTAGACTTACTGGGGTATAGGGCAAAAGTAGATGGTAAGAGAATTGGCTTTGCAAATAGAGGAAATCAATAAATGAAACTGAAACGAAGGAGTTGTCATCATTCAGTGATTTAGGTTTACAGTATGCTATTGCACAGTTCAGTCTATCGGATGTTAACGGTTTCATGTCCTAACCAGCACAACCTACTCGTTGGTTTAGTGGATTTCTCTTCGCTTCTTGACTCTTTCTGAACTGGGGAAAAGAAGAGAGTTCAAGCTGGGTTCCGGAAGGGCTTAATCAATTCCCATTTACGTCGGTCGTGGTCCAAGTCGGTGGTTCTTCAAGTCTTGTTCACACCTTTGTCAAATGCGAAGGCTTAAGTAGGATCCGTTGCTGCAAGTCAATTCTGTCCTGTTAACTAGATCTTAATCCTTTTCTTGATCTGGAGCTGGATCTGGTACGAGTGCTGAAATGATGATTTTGTTTGAGATGCAGGAGAAGGTGAGTCAAATACTGAATCTGCAGTTCTCGAGAGGAAGCTGGCTCAGATTCATAGGCTTTTCCGTGTGTTAAGAAAGAATAATAGGCAGTCAGAAAGTATAGTAGGTAGGAAGAAATCACTATGGAATTCAAAGTCAAGGAGATGGGAATAAGGACTGCGCCCCAAAGCAAGACTTGACTTATGTTATGAGATGGTGAGATTACGGTCTTTTCGGCATAAGAGGTCTTGGCTCTTGACCAATCGAAAAGCTACCCTCCTGTTTGTACCAGCCGTTGTGTACTTCGGGGCGCTCACGAGCTCACTCTAACGTCGTTACTTCCTTTATCTTAATAACTTGGATAATGCATGCACAATTGGTTATTATAAGTTCTGGCTGCTTACCGTGGCTACCTAACGCCTTCCCTTAAGGCCGTCGTCATGCTATAACTCTCAAACGGTTGTCAAGGATGGATGTCATTCAGGATTAGGAAGCGCTTGTCACGTGAGTTAAGCGGATGAAATGGGTGGACACAATTGTCGGATAGCGAAAATGCCCTAAAATAGGCCTTGAAGAAAGGAACCTTCCCGTAAGGTTTGGCTGATGCGCAGCGTCCCATCCCAGCCCAGCGGTCGTTGGCTATCACTACATCCAATAAATGGCTTTGTTTTTCAGGTGTTGTCGAGGCAGAAGGCACACTGGGAGGTTAATCTGCTAATGTGTCAGGTTAGGTCATACCACCAACACGGCATACTTTAAACGACAACCCTACTTAAGACGACGCACTAAAGCTTTGAAAGAGACGTGCCCCTACCCTAACCTCTCCCCTCTATCGCAGCTAAGTTAATGCTTTCACTTAGCTTCCCTTTTTCTGCTTTTTGCATCATATACTTTTATGAGTTTCGAAATGAGTGCCTTAAACTTGGCCGAAGGGAGAAGACTTCAAGGAGGAAGTTTAGAAGCCCCTACGGAAGACTAAGAAAACCCTACGGACCAACAAAGCTATTAACGACGATTATATACAAAATAATAGGTTTCTCGAAAGAAAAGAATGAAGATAGAGCTGGCTTCGCAAAGTTATTCATGAAATGCAAGGGTTTTCCATATCCAAAAGAAATGCCTGATTTTACAAGTGGAAGGTTCGCGAATGGAGAATTCTTCATGTGTGGGGGTAAAGGTTTACCGCTGGCAAAGACTTCCTATATGCAAACTCTTGTCCCGCCCAGGGGATGCCATTGTTTTAGATTCTGACTAAGGTATATAATATGCATTTTTTATATGACTGGGTAATCTGTTTATTATATTCAAGACATAATCAGAGGCAGACTTTAGTTGTAGGCTTCCACTTTCAAGGAATGGAATCGAAGGAGAAGAGAAAAGCCTTCCTGTCAAGTACCATAAATCAAAGTTCATTGCTTTGGCATTTGGGTTTTGGAAAACCTGTCTCTGGATTAGTAACCCTCGCCCTTTTATTAGCTAGTATGAAAGGAAGGGACTTTCGAATCGAACGAGAAGGGTTGGCATTGTCTGTCGGCATCAGGGGTAGTCAATCTTATCCGCTCTCTGACTCTGAAGGGAGTGGAGCTCTGTTCTTCGATTGAAGCTTATATGCATGTCTTTGCTTTACAATGAGAGCAGCGGGAAGCTCGGAATCTAGTTAATAAGTCAGCATTCAGTGATGGGAAAGAGAATCTCTGATCAGTAGGTAACCTTTTCCTCATCTCATTCCGAATAGCTAGTGCATGCGCCGAAACCCCACCCTTTCAAGTTAGTTAAGTCAGCCTTGCTTTCATTTCTTCAGGACATAAGTCAGTTTGTTCGCAATAAGAGTGGTATCGTCATTTTGACCTTTGGCGGCATCGTCTTCTAGTCTAATTATAGATCGGAAAGAGTCGCTCATGGATGAACGGTTATAGATCAGAAAGAGTCGCTCATGGATGAACGGTTATAGATCGGAAAGAGTCGCTCATGGATGAACGGTTATAGATCGGAAAGAGTCGCTCATGGATGGAACGCAGGAAGACTTCACACCCTTAGTGGGCAAGTTCCCTTGACTTGAAGCAAGAACTCGGAGGGGCATTCAATTATAAGGCTTCAACCAATTTGATGGAAACCCTGTGAGACTAGGGATCCACCTCCACCCCGCGAAGAGAAAACAAAACTCTTTGGAAGTGGGAAGAAAAACCAATAGATTGCATTGCTGTGCTTTCATAAGGCACTAACCCCTATTTGGTTCTATAAACTACTTATTCCACTAATTATGGACGAATCTGTATTGATGTTCTATTACACTGCCCTTTATGACCTAAACTTTATTAGCCAAGCTTAGTAGTAAGTAAAGTAGTGAGTAAGAAAGATCCCTTAGTGTAAGAGTAAGAAAGATGAATTCAGTGAATTGTTGACAGGAAGAACACTCGCGGCCCTGACGCCTTGGAATTAGGAATAACCTGTTAGAATGTATTTCTATTACTTGTTATGCTTTTTGTAGTTGTTGCTTGGCGGTATTGTAGCCTGCAGGGTTCAATGAATTGTAGCTTTAGTTCAAAGAGCAAGTCCTTTGTTCACCTGTACGGCCAAGGTGTTAGTTGCAGTTAAGTCGACAGTATACGCTTGCACTTATGAACATTCGCCTGCCCTTTTCTAATGTATTTCTTTATGTAGTAGTTTGTAGTTTGTCTTGTCCCTCTTTCCTCTTATTTCAAATAAAAAACGAAACTCGAACTTTGCGCTTGCTACTGACTTTTGAACCACTTCTTATCTCTACGTCAACAAAACAAAGGGAAAGCTAATTACCGACCCCCGAACTCAATTACTAATTACAAGGTAAAGCCAATCGTATTAATGAAGTAAAGTAGCACCTGACCTAAACTTTCTATCTTCTGATTAAGGGTGTAGTGAATATTCATGCTTAAAGAGATGATCTTCGGCTTCCAGATCCCGAAAAACAGGTAATTCTTTCATTAAGTAATGAGAGCCCGGCCCGCCTCACAAGCAAGGAGGAGTAGGCGCAAGAAACCCAGAAATGGAAGCGTAGAAGAAACTGCTGTGCCCTGTTTTCCCGTTATATAAGTTTGGACAACTGTTACTGGCAATTCATAAGCGCTTACCCATTGAAGTTCCTATGTCCACTATTCGAGGTCAAGTTTCAATTGATATTTACTAGAAAATCTAAATTATCACTTTTTCGAAAGAGCACTGGAATGCGGGGCCTCATAGATCATCTTATTTAGAGACCATTGAGGTGAGTTTCCGTTTTCCGTTTCGTCTTGGAGTTCTTTTCTTTGCGGAATGCAGTGGGTAAGCACAGTGTGGGTGTACTCTTTTCTCGTTATGGGATCTTTTCCTCGTTATGGGATGCAGCGGTTCGTTTCTGGATTTGATTCCTTCTTCCCAAAACTCAGAGCTTTCTGGAAACACCTGAGTGGTTTTGCATAAATAATGTGGAATGCCAACAACCTTCAACCTAATCAGCTTCTTCAAAGTGTGCTCTGCTTGCTCAGGTTTCTGCTCAGTGGTTTTCTCAGTGTTTTCCTCAGTGTTCTCTTTCTTTTGCTATAGTTTTTTCAGGGTCTCTTCTTTCGCACTTATTTGGCTCCCAATTCTTCCCAGTCGATAAAGTGATCGTCATAGCGATGGATTCCAAAAAGTCCTCGATATAGGCTTGTACCGGCCAGGGGGCAAAGTTTATCAATTCCGGAGTTCTTTTTCGGTAGTGTTCTTGCCAGGTACCATTCGGTTTTATGCGTGTCCTGTTGTTCAAGAAAGCCTATAGAGCCTACGGGTCTCCACGTGTTGCTGAAGAGACACTTTTTGGTCCACCTTACTTCATGGTTTTCAATAGTTTTGAATTCCATTCCTGCGCTTCCACGTATGCGAACTCAAAAGCTGTCAGTGTATCTTTTTCCTGTGTTTTTTTGGTGAACTTATTTAGATGCATGTGTGCAGTAAAGCCCCAGTCCTATATCAACCTTTAGCCTAATAGTCTTGGCGTTACAGCCTAGCAATTGGATTATCCTTTTGTGTTACCAAGCACCTATCCCCCTCCTTCATATGTCTCTTTAACCAGTTTTCATTGGGGGTTTCATCTTTTTTGATATTCTTTCCCGGGTATTCGATCTGCGCAAATTCCTCATTGTACATAATTTGGATGTTCTTTGAATTGAACCACTGAACATTTGTATGTTGAAGCCTTATGAGTATGCATCCGTAGAAGGTGGCTATGACCCTTTCTTATAGCAGTTCTTCATTCTTTGAGCTTCTATCTTCCAAATCATTCATGGAAGTTCCTATAGTGGCACATTACAGTCTTTTGTGTGGCTGTCCCCCCAGAAAGTGGTAGTTGCTTTGTCATGGGTGGTCTTTCAAAGATAAGGTTGCAGACTACCCTGTCCAAAAAGAGGTATTTTTCACCTAATTCTACGAAGGTATATTCATTGGGGTTGTTTTTTGCCTTTCTTTAAGTACTCAGTCAATCTCTTTTGTTTGCAAGGTATTTTCCTTCATTAGTATTCCTTTCGTTTCCTCGAAGATGACTTTTAGGGCATTCATGTTCCTTACGAGATTAGCCTACCATTCTGTATCCTTACAAGATTAGCCTACCATTCTGTATCCTTACGAGATTAGCCTACCATTCCTTTTTCTTTCCTTTTTCTTTCCATACAACATATATTCTACATTGTGGGATCTTTATGGATAGATATTTCCAGTAGTGAGCTGAGCCAGTGTTTATTAAAGTCATAATAGAATCTAAGTTTGAATAGATTTCCATTTATGATGTGTTTGCGCCTTTAGGTTTCCCGTATGTGTTGAGTGCTTTCCCAAATGAGTTTCTTTTTCTCATCCTTCATTTTGCACACGGAAGCCAAAGCTCAGTTTAAAGGAGACATTCAATTGAGTTCCGTCGAACAAATTACTTAGCTTTCCTCATTACGGAAGGAGTGCTTCTTCTTTGCGCTCCCTACTCAACGAGTATTCCCACGTAGAAAGGGTGTTTATCCGTGCTGTTCCCTCGCCACCGAGTATTCCCACGTAGAAAGGGCGTTTATCCGTGCTGTTCCCTCGCCACAATGATGGTAGTACATGCCGTGGCTGTTCATATCAGTATACCAACTTCATTCTTATATATGATATGCCTTTCTGGGGTTTGATCTGCCCCGCTTAAGGTGAGCAGCAATAATTTCCTCCTTAGATGAGTGTTGGAACTCTTGTTCAGAATGATCCTTTTTCTAAAGTAAGAAGAATTACACTGGTGTTACTTTGTTCACTGGTGTTCTTTTGGAACTTCTCCCATTTTATCATAGTACTTTGCTGAAACAATATTATACTCCTCCTTTAGGTAAGGATAGTTGCCCGTCCTTTTGGCTCTATTTTTCGGGATAAGAGAGAGACCGACTCGACTGCTTTTAAGGCTTATTTAGGATTGAGTTTTCTAGGGGGTTGAGTTTGCCCCTCTTTCTTTTGCAAGGGTTGAGTTTTCCCCTATAGCTTTTCCTGCTGTAACCAATCCATGTTTGCCTAACTCTCTTCTAAGTGCTTGGCTGCTAAGTAGGGTCCACCTTCTTATAGCTCTGCCGCACCTTATTGATTTCAGAAAACAGGACTGGAACTTTCAACTGGATACTTGACTTTATATAATTCCTGACGCTCCCCACGAAAGCAGAACAAGTAAGGTATTCTCGGTAACTAAACCACAACACTAGTGCCGCGTAGGGTAGTTCTTAAAGTGACGTTCGAGGTAAAGTGGAAAGTATAGTTATTGCAGAATCATCAAGTACTGGCTTTGAAACGGTAAGTACTGGATTGAAAGTTCTCAAGTAAGGTTAGGGCGTGGGAAGGAAAGACGAAGGAGCTGCAACCTGTGCCGAGCTAGCTAACTACAGCTGAAAAGAGGAAAGAGCCCAAACCAAAGGAGAAGCTGAATTGAGTTAGGGAATCGAATCCTTAACCCATGAAGACAGAGGCAGAGGAACAGAACACTAGCCATGAAGACAGAGGCAGAGGAACAGAACACTAGCTGCCCTGGTTAATAAGTCTATCCGTTACTTGGTTGATAGCCAATTTCTGATTGCCTCAACTCTTCTGCACTTATATTTCTTATATTAAAGCCTTTCCTTCTTCTGGAATCTATCGGAAAGAAAGGATGGTATGTATATGTCATTGAGTCGAGTCGAGCGAATGCGTGTATTTGCAGGATTAGCTTTGGATTCTTCTCCTCTGCTCTTGCTATGGCCGGAACTCGGGCCAGTACTTATAATTCTAGTTTCTTGATTCTTGCTGTTCATCCCTTTTTCTTGCTTAGTTTAGCTAATCGTGAATCCTTCCAGTTCATCTTTCGGGTGAAAACGTATCAAAAAGAAAGAAAGAAACCCTCCTATCTATCTCTTTAGTTCTATCTATCTCTTTAGTTAATATAGTATAGAGTAGCTTCATATAGTATAGAGTAGCTATAGTTCCAAATCCTACCCTCCCATCTCTTTAGTTCATATAGTATAGAGTAGCTATAGTTCAATAGTATAGGAATTTATCGAAAGAAGAGCTATAGTTCAATAGCATGGGCATTTCTCCAACAATTATAAGAGTCAGGGGAAAAAGCCATCGCATCGCATAGGGACTGGACTGGCTCCCGTAGAAGCTCCTACAAGGATGGAGAATAAGCATCAATCCGCGTAGATCAAAGGAATAATCCTATCTTGCTTCAAAGGAGGATTCTCTTGCTTCAAAGTAGGATTCTCTTGCTTTCTTTTATTCCCATCTAAAGCTCGGTCATTGGCTGTCCTCCTTAATCGATTCTACTATGGCGAATGGCTTGTGTGTTGGTCTTTTTTCGAATTTATTGCTTGCTTGCTCTCTCCACTGGTCTTGATCGGTCTGTCGGTCCAAGATGGAAGTATTGGTCTTGCGGTCCAAGATGGAAGTACACTCTAATTGCTTCTCCTTCCCGGTGGGAAACTTGTATTATCTTTATGGTGCTCGAGTCGGCAGCAAGCATAGGAGCTAAGGTCGAAAGCGAGATGGAGTGAAGCACGGTCGGCAACAGCTAATTGGGCTATTCTTGTTGCAGTCCTATTCCTATACCACATCTATATCGAGATCATTATAAGACCTCAGCAAGTACCCCTGAATTGCTCCAAGATTATTGATCTAACTGGGACTCTGTCTTTTACCTATCGATTTAGTAAAGTGGGGAAGGGATGCCATAAGGCGTGGTAATGATTCATTCAAGTGGGAATCACCCGAACTTAAGTACTGGCAAATCTCACTATTAATCGGAATCTTATTCCAGCTTCTTCAGAAAGGGGTCTTCGGACTACGACCTTTCTTTCCGTTTTTTATGGCTCTAAGAAAGCCCCTAATAATAAGTTCCATAACACTTACTTTGGACTATTCACAAAAGGATATGCGCTAAGGAGACCGCGGTACCCGAAAACAAGAAAGACAGAAAGTAAGGGATAATGAAAGAAGAAAGTCAATTACAAGAAGAAGGGCAGGTCACTGAAGAATAAAGGCAGGTCCAGGTTACATAATTACCTAAGGATAGCGCACCTTTCAAGATGGGTCAGGTCTCTCTCTATCTCGATGAAAACCTGTCAAACCAACCAGCAAGAAGGAAGATATGGGTTCAGCCATAGACTAAGAAAAAGAGGCATCTAAACCCATATTCCTTTCTTTCATGAATAGCAGGACGCGAAGGTATAGCCTTGCATCACTTTTGCTAAGAGAGGGTTTCGTCGGGTCTACCTTAGTCGACTAGAAAGCGGATCTCTTTCGGATAAACCTAGAAAAAGAAAGAAAGAGAGATCGAACAATTACTACAGGTGCTCAAGAATCAGCAAATTCAATGAACAACTGAGCTAAGCTAGTCCTTATCTCTAGGACCATACGATCAAATATAGACATAATTTAGATCTCCCATGTGGTTTGCGCCCACTGCCCACTTTCCTGTGGTTAAGTCAGACATTGAACATTAGTTAGCTCCACTCCAAGCCTTTCCCCACTTTTCTTTCCAAGTCAGCCATGTGGCTAAGCGAACTATGGTTACCTACACGGGCCCCGCACTACATCCTAGGGTCGAGAGGTCCGTAAAACCCCGACCGGAATTAGAAGTCCAGTACTTAAGTTCAGTAGCTAAGAACTGACTGAGCTTCGTTGAAATGAGCGAATCCAGGGCTCTCCATACTGTGTCCATCTGTGAGGAAAGACTACCTTACTATGGTGGTGCCGATGCTTATGTACCTTTGTGAACCGACCTTTTCTTGAGATTCGCTGGACTATGGGGCTTGTGAACTGGCTATTTTATTGAGATTAGCTGGTGTAGAGGGCTAGGCAGTGCAACCCGAAAGGTGAGCCAGCAAGCTCTGAGAAAAAGCGAGCCTCTCATTTTGCCATTTGTACTCACCCTCGTCCCTAAAGTTCTCTTGCAGGAACAAGATTACTGGATGAAGGACTAAGTCTCGAGGTAGGCAAAAGCATCTCCTGGCATTGAGCGATAACCTTGTGTAATTCCGTAAGCTAGTAACTCATACTCACTTGAGCTGAGAACTGTTCTGAACGGGATTTCAAGCTCATTCATTGGATCTTCGTTGCGCTTTCCCAGAGCAGAGTCAATTACTTACTATGATAGCTTTACTTATTAGAGTCGACTTCTTCTTTCAGAGTAGAGGGAACGAGAGTCAACTTCTTCTTTCAGAGTAGAGGCAACCGTATTTTGATCCGCCTTCGGCTTCGATTCGTTATGCTCAGCTGCTTCATGAAACAAGCCCTAAAGTCTATTGTTACTGACCTGGGGGCAAGGAGATAAGAAAAGCATAGCGCTATTGAGACATGCCTCCTTACTCTTTCTTTGAGGATGTGGATACTCCCAGACACTCAATAAGTTGTGACTCACTCGGCTACGGGAGCTAAGTTGTTACTCACTCGGCTACGGGAGCAGTGGTTAAATAAAGCAATCATTCCCACCCACCAAAAGGTTTGTTATAGGACCCATATGTAAGGGAGGTTACCGCTGATCCTGGGAAGAAGGCTGACAGATGAGGAGGTTATTGTGTTTCGGGAAGGAAATAAGTCTAATCCTACCTAGCAGTCTAATCCTACCTATATAGAAAGCAGAAGCCAGAAGCCGAAGAGAATACGCGCGTAAAGTCTAGTTCGGCAAAAGCCAAGTTCTGTTGTTAGGTTACTGAATTCTATAGATGCGCGTGCGCAAAAGATAAGAAATGCATGTTTGACTCTTCCTCGGTGCAAGAAACAAGACTTGAAACACCCAATATATATCCTCTAGCTACAACTAAAAAGACAGATGAAACTGGGGATGAAACTAGTAAAGGGCCTATACTCTGCCTATCAAATTAGTAACTTCAAAGTGCAATTCCTACTTTAAGGGGTGGTTATCCTAGACTATTTTCTTGCATTCCAGGTTTCGAGTTGGATTCCCTCTTATGTGTTTGATCTATCAGCCTGGGTTCAGTTCCATTCAAGCTATGGTCTGCGATTCGTTCTTGGGGAGAAATAGTATAAAGCTAACTGTTCTGTTCAGAGGGGTTTCATTGTTTCAAGTTATACTGCTCGTTAAGTCTAGTAGCCCTGGTAGCCCTGGTAGCCCTGGTAGCCCTGTTGAATCGGAGGTGAAGATATTCTAGTTGAGGCAATGTTAAGATATTCTAGTTGAGGCAATAAATATGTCAGGAGAAAATGCATTATAAGCTCCGTTGGCGGTATGACATTCAGGATTTCCCAGAAGGGACAGATGAGCTGCCCAGCCGCGCCTACTGACTATGTTGCTTGGCCGTTGCTTGGCGTTATGAAATAGTGTATTTTCCACCCTCATCTTGACTGGTTTCATTCCTTGTGTTTACTACCAGAGTTCGGTAAGTATAGAATTGTAGCCTGTTGCCACTTGATGGCATTAATTAAGGGCACAGGACAAAGAAGTCAAAGAAGATGCGGTTAGGTATCAACGTGTTGGCACAAGTTTCGTTTTCAGGTCTCCTAATTCATTCTAAGGGTCGTTTCCGAGTTTCCATGAGTCTGCTAGGTGCGGAAGTCAATTCATACTTGATAGTTTACTTCTTGCTTTAACAGTTCAAAAGTCAGCTGCAAGACATTCTTCAAATGGGGGGAGTAAGGAGTTCTCAATGAATTCTTAGTTTTCCTAGGTGCTTACGGAGTTCTCTTCTGCGCCAAGATCTTTGACTGCAATCTGATCTGAATTGAATGACTAAAATCTATTTCTGCTTACGGGAGTTCTGTGCTCGCTAGAATAGAAGAAATTCTTGTTTTCCTTAAGACTCAACTGTAACTGTCTTGACTGCTAGGGACGGTAAAGGAGTCTCTTTTCCTATTAGATAGGTGAGTGAGAAAGATGAAATGTTTGACTCGGCGCTTACGCTTACAGAGTGTAAATTTCTGGAGTTTCAATTCCAGTTTTCTTTCTTGATAGAGAGACTCACTGATCTTCTGTTTCTAGACCCGATAGATGCAATTAATGATTTGTTGACTTTACTGAGGGTAACCGAGATCATATAGAATATATTGTTAATAAGAGGTAAGAGATTGATTCTAGAAATTCTTTGCTTGCTAAAGTGAAAGATGAAATGAATTCTTGTTCAGTAGAAAGAGAAGAAAGAGTATCAAGAGAAGGAGCAGATTAAAGAGAAGGATCCGAAGAAAGAAAGTAGACATCAACGAGATCAGGATCAGGTGAGGAAGCTTTATCAACAGAATAAGGGTTGACAGTCCCAAGTAGTGGTCCAGAAGTACTTAGTTGTGCCTAGTAGGTTTATGGGTAGGGGCTGATAATATCCTTTAGTTCGAGTTCTTTTCTTGAAGGGATTCTATTTATAAATGATAACTGATGAAACAAGGCTCTATTTGTTTGAATTTACTTAAGGGCAGGACTACCAGTACTACCGAAGTGTTACATCTTCTATTACACCCTAAACTCCACAGCTGCAGATCTTGTATCTTATTCTTAAGTTGGTGTTGGGCAATGCACAAATCATTCATAAACTTCTACTTTCCCTGATGCCGAGTCAAGCTGTTCGTTCAACTAATACAGATCTTTTCTCTTTCTAGGGCTGAAGCAACAAACGTTGACGAAAACTGGAATGGAGCCAACACTTGGAACTGCTTCCCTTACCGACCCAACCTCTCCTTGAAAGCCGATGAAGACAGGCAAATACTTGACTTGTCTCCAAGCTCCCTGCCGCCGTGAACACTTGACTCGACAGACACTGTGGCACTGCCCGAACTTACAATAAGGGCGCTCTTAACTCGCTACCGCGCAACACGAACAAAGGACTTGAAATTAGGACTTGTTTACAACTAGAACTACCTATTTCATGGCTGCCGCCGAGAGCATCTATTGTAATGACTTTGTCATGACTGTTATTGGCTGCCGCGTAACATGAGTAGTTACTTGGCCGCCCTTCGTCGTTGCTTGGCGGCTATACCCTGTCTATGCTGTTACTGCCGCACAATGGGCGTAGCCCATTGCCCCTTACTATAAGCGCCGTTGCTTGGTCATTAGTAGTTATTTGGTTTAACAACTAAGCTTGGCCCCGCAACACCTCTTACCTCTTACCTCTTGCTCATCTCATCCCTCTCTTCTCTCCACGAAACTCATTAACGATACCATAGCCCTTTTTGCGTCCTCGTTAACTAATCTTATGTGGAATCGGTCATCTTGCTCACCTATAGCCTGTATAAATGAATTGGAGCTTAAGAACATAGTCCTCCCTTCTCTATTGCTATTGTTATCTAGATGATATTATGAAAGCTACGTAAACAAGTAAACAAGCAAGGGAACAGGTAGATCGAAGGCAGTTGTTGGCACTGTCAATTTATCAACTCTACTTTCCGCCTCTACTTGATTGATTTCTGTCCTTACCGCTTGCAACTCTCAATCCGGTCTGAAACTAATAGTAATTGTTCTTCCCCTTTGCCAACAACAAGAACCAGACCTTCTAGTAATTCACTCCGGGGATCAATACTAACTCCCCCGACCTCTACTCTGGTAAAGCACCGAACAAGTCTCTTTGGCACGGGTTTCGTCAAATGTTCATCGCTTATGTCTTCCAATTCTATTAGAAAGCCAGTACTATCTTTCTCCTCTGCCACCCCCTCTGCCTGGCTAATTCTTATGACTCCAAGGAGAGTTCTGGTCTTGCAAAACTAGAATATCTCTTTAAAACAACAACATCTCCTTCTAATTATATGAGAGTTAAAGACGAGAAAGATGGATTTACAGCCCCAACCACTTCATATCTTAGAGCACAACACAGGATACCTAGCAACTCTACTACTTGTACTACTTGTTGGATCAGAGTTATCATTCAATTAGAGGTTGGGTGTTTGGTGCAGGTCCAGAGGTAAGATGATTTCCAAGAAAGGGATGCTATTGGATTCGTGGAGCAAGAGGCTAGGCTAGTGTACGATAACCATAAGTAGGATCGATCGGGATCTTCAGCAGTTCTCACAGGGTTAATTCCTTCAGAGGTAGATGAGAGTAAAGTGCCAGTGATCAAGTAAGGTGTTCGGGAACAGTAGATCAAGGAATAAGAATGGAACTTCTAGGTGAGCTAGAGAGGTGAGCTAGTATGACTTGGAAATCAACTCATTGGTTCAAGAATAGAAGCTAGTAGCAGCAGCCTTTACTAAGGTAGTAAGAATGAAACCCACTTCCACTGATTCCCGATGCTAGTTTCAGAATCCAACTCCGGAGTGCAAGAATGAAAGCAAGCAAGGGCAAGAATCAGATAGCCCATCATCAGCAGGCCAAGAGTCAAACTATATATATGACTATAGCTTGTTTCGACACCTCGCTTCAAAACCGGTAAATAAGAACAGAACGGAAAGTAGAAGGAAATGAAAGAAAAACGAAAGCCACATCAGGCCTGCTGCATAAATCATAATGAAGATAAGGGTCAACTCCTATAGCGCATCTAACATGGAATTGCCTTACTCATGGAATTGCCTTACGCCTTACTCATGGAATTGCCTTACTATATAATAACGAATTCCCTAGCTTGTTCTCTAAGAAATAGAAGGTGGGCACCCTTAAAGTAAGCGCACCAAAAGAGTGATAGGTGTTTTGAAGCAATAAGTGAGTATAAGTGGAGTGGAGATCCGCTCTTGAAGAATGCCCATTACAAGTAGCGGTATCTTCCTTCCATCTGTAGTGAGTTGGTTCTTAAAGGGGAGTTTGGTAGCCAGTTACTAAGTAAGCTAACGGGAGCTTTAGAAGCTAGTCCTGTCTTTGGCTAAGGTGAGGCGCTAACAGAGTTTCAATTCCTACAGCGTGTTTCCTTGCTTATAAGTGCGTAAGTCGGTAGTGAAGTGAGTGAAGGAAAGTCCGTAATGCAGCTATAATCAATATATCTTAATGAAGTTAGCAGTCAATTCGGTAGCTCTAAGCACTGGCTCCACAGTTTTATGTTACTTTCTTCATAAGTAATAAGTTAGCTTGCTTCGGGATGCTGACTCAACAATCAAGGGAACTCTCAAGCGCTTTCGAACAAGCAAGGGTGCAAACAATCCGTCGTGCGATAGATTCTACGTGTTTAAGTTAGTTTACCATTAGATTCTACGTGTTTAAGTTAGTTTACCACCCTCTCTACATATGATGTGCACCGGCAACAGTTCTGAATTTGCTCATCTATCTCTAATTACCTCTTATATACTCAATCAACGAGCTGGCGAACTCCAATTCATTCTCTTATGTATGCTGCCTTAATCATTAATCTCTTTTGTAGAGCGCGGAAGATCTTCTTGCTTAATATATGAGGATTGCTTGTTCTCTCAAAGCACCTACCCGCTCTAATAAGTGTGTATTAGATACTCGAACTTAGAGTGCACTCGCATCGCACTAGGATTTCTACTTTTACACTGATCTGATTCACTTACCTAGACTCTTCTCAAGCTAGCTTACCTAGACTCTTCTCAAGCTATAATATACGGCTTCTTTCTTGGGCTCCTGCTGCCAAGTCCTGTATCTTAGAACATAACGCTAGTTAGTTATGAGCAAGTCCTGTTTCCTTATGACCAAGTCAAGTTTTTGGGAGCCCCGGGAGTTCTTTTGGGTGTATTGGTACCTATCAATATTCTGTGATGAACACATATGGGCAACATCTTTTTATTTGCCGAAGATCTTTGGAATGAATTTCTTTCTTTCTCTCAGGGTAGGCTTTGGCGCATTTCATGTAACAGGTTTGTATGGTCCTGACTTGACTGATATATATGTGTGTATGATCCTTATGGACTAACAGGAGAAGCCTTTCAATCCAGTGTGGGGCGCAGAAGGCTTTTCTCCTTTCTTTTGGTCCCGGAGGAATTGCCTCTCATCAGATTGCTGCGGGTACATTGGGCGGAGGCTTATTCCATCTGTACATTGGGCATATTAGGAGGCTTATTCCATCTTAGTTTCTCAAGGTCTATACTAAGGATTACGTATGGGCCAATATATGGGGATTACGTATGGGCCAATATATGGAAATTGGGCTTTTCCAGTAGTATAGCGCTGCTGTTTTTTTGCTGCTGCTTTCGTTGTTGCTGGAACTATGTGGTATGGTTCAGCTACCACCCCCGCAATCTCATTCTTTGGTCCCACTCGTTATCAGTGGATCAGGGATACTTTCCGCAATAAATCAATATATGGAAGAGTTAGCGCCCCCCAACCCCAACCCAACCAAATAATAGTTTCTTGGAAGCTTGGTCTCAACGATAAATTAGCTTTGGATTATGACATTGGTAATAATCCGGCGAAAGGGGGATTGATTCTTAAGAGCAGGGTCAATGGACAACGGGGATGGAATAGCAGTTGGATGGTTAGGACCAGATAGTGAGTGCTCCCGTCTTTAGAGATAAGGAAGGGCTATAGCTTTTTGTACGTCCAAGTAAGAATTTCTAGCCTATTTGGAAACATTTCCCAGTAGTTCGTTTTGGTAGATGGAGACGGAATTGGGAGAGCGGATCCTCCTTTGACTTTGAGAAAGGCAGAATCAAAGTTCAGTGTTGAACAAGTAGGTGTAACTGTTTAGTTCTATGATGGCGAACTCAATGGAGTGAGTTATAGTGATCCTGCTACTGTGCAAAAAGATGCTAGACGTGGTGCCCAATTAGGTTACTTGAATTAGATCGGGCTACATTGAAATCGAATGGCTTTTTCATAGCAGTCCAAGACAAGGGTGCACTTTTGGACATGCTCATCGGCCTCCTTTCCTTTTCGAGCGCATAAGGCTAGGACCTACCAGCTGATATTGATCCAGATGCTAAAGTGTAATTGGGAGCATTCCACAAGGAGATCCTACAAAAAAAGAGACATGTAGATTACTTAATTATAAGGGCTGATAGGAATGGCCATTGCTCTGGTATCTTTCGCCTCTTATGACATAGGGTAGGGTTCAGGTACTTTACTTAAGAGATCTTTACTTGAATCATCATCTTTTCTGGAACTCTTTCCTAATTGATATGAACTCTTCTATGAACATCTTTTCTGTGACTCTTGTCTTTTTCCTTCTATTTTTCTATTGATATAGGTATAGGGGATAAATGATGCCCCAAATTCATAGGTATTCAGTCAAGCTAGAATTGTCAACCACGATCGAATCTATGGAAGCATAACCGGAAGCATAACCACGATCGAATCTATGGAAGCATTGGTTTATATACATTCCCATTAGTCTCCCCACTCGCCTTTAGGGATACTTTTTTCGCTATCTTTTTTTGCCTAACCTAAGGGTTCCTACTTGAAAATGCAAGAATTGGTTCCTACTGTGAAATTCCATAATTTCTCATTATATCAATTTCAGTAATGAGTCTCCACCATACTATATATATGGGAGTTACTGAAACAAGTCTTAGTTTTCTTTGAATGGATCTCTTAGTGTTCTTTGAATGGATCTCTTAGTTGTTGTAAGGGTTGCCCCTTAGCGGTATATAAGGCTGTCCCCCGTAAAGCTTACAAGTATACTAGATATCAAGATGGCGACTAGGGTAATTTGGAGACAATTTCAAGATGACAATGGATCCACGAGAAAATCATTTATTTACAACTACAACGGAATGGAATATATCAAAGTAAACAGATCTAAACCAATGAGAAAAGAGGAAGATTTCTGGCTACACAAACGGGTTAGGATAGTTATCAATCTGGGCCAGAACTCTACAGTGGGGGATTTCTTTCAACCATTGAATTCACGGAAGAAAGTGGCTCTGGGCTGGGAGACTACACCACTAATAGGTAATGGGGGTCGGCCCTATTTGCTGTATTCGGGGGTCGGCCCTATTTGCTGTATTCCTATTTCTTCTTTTGTGGTCAATTTCGAATTCCGGAGTTTTACTTGATGGGGAATGACTATGAGTTCCGTTTATAAGAACAAAGAAGTCCTACCTAGTTTTCAATAAAACAACAAAATAGAACTTTCCACTAGGATTTCTAGACCATTCAGGTAGAGAACTTATAATAACCGTGGAATTTCTTTGTTTCGGTATCGTAGGAATATGAGTGTGTGACTTAATTGATCCTATGGATAATACAGAGAATGGTCCTGTCAGCGTATTTATAAGTTGCAAGCACACTACTAATGCCCTTAAGTAATTTCAGGCTACTCTTTCTTATCTCTTTCCACTCCTTCAAGGCCTCTTTCAAGCTAATAAGACTCCTTTCAAGGTTCTCATCTTATATGCATCGGAGTCGTTCACTTCTCTATCGAAAGAGCTTATTCTTTTATTGCAGCAAAAGCAAGCTCATTATTCTTCTCAATCAGTCTTTTGTCTTTAAACCAATCCCAATGGCAAATTCGGCTCTTAAGTTAAGCCCGGAGCCTGGAACTCAATCTTCAATCCATTCTCTTTCTTTTGCCGGAAAAAACCACTACTTCTCATCTACCTACGCAGCTCCCTTTCGAGGCGAAGTACGAGCTTATTGATCACGGGCCCAATCGCCAAGGAAAGTGTAATCCCCCGAAACCAAGGGTCATTTTCTCACAGTAGATAGATCTTATCTTTACTCGACAAGCGAAACATCAAATGTGTCATTATAGGTCCGGCAGACTGGCCCCGGAAAGAAGGCCTTCCCATTCGAAGCTCTTCAACTACGAGAAATGGCTTTTCTTGCCCACTTGCTCCAATCCGTCAGCAGATGAACCCGGTTGGTACACCTTACAAAACGAACTAGGAGACTTCTCAAGAAACCGAAAAAGACCCAAAAAGGGATTTGATACTGGATCGGAAAAAGAACCCTAAAGATGCACCTGACACGAGCTCACTGACGCCATAAACACAGGAGGGCTGCGTCCCCTACAATACAATATATTCGTCTTTCGAAGAAGGTGATGTTACCGAAAACTATCAAACGATTGATCGACTCTCATCGATGGAAAACTTGGTTTATTGCTGCTGGTGTCAAATACAACATTGTTTTATTACGTTTCAGTTCAGTTACATTGCACGCTAGGAAGCAAAGCTACCATTACAGTTTGGTTTTAGGCGCCTCTATCTTTGCTTTTTTCGAGTGTCTATCGCAAAGTACTATAAGGCACTTCTCTGTCAAGTTCTACTCTTTCTTTTGCTAATGCCTGCGTCTTTTCTTCCTATCTTTCTATGAGTTGAATCGGTAATTGAATTGATTCCATTAACTTCTCTAAAGAAGGAAAGACTTACTTTGTGGAGTTAAGGTCAATTCCGGGCTATTACCAGTCTAGCGCTTGATCCTCGAATGTAGCTATTTCTTCTGCTGATCCTTCGAGGGACTATACTTACCTCTTCTGCGCCTAGCGGCTCAACTCTGAGAAAGCAGATAGGCGATGAGATTAGGCAGTAAGAGTGGGATCTATTTTCGCTCATCCAGACAGATCGATCGTCTATAAGATAGCGGCTCGTCCATCTTCGACATTCATATAGGTAGCTTACGTCACTTCTTGCCGATGTGATACTAACCCTTTCCATTGAGTAGCATTTCGCTCCTCTAGCACATTCTGACTCGGACTTAATTGTAGGAAAGTAATCTGTTCCATAGAAGATATCATTAGGAAAGTAATCTGTTCCATAGAAGATATCATAATAGTGAGATAGAAGATATCATATAGGAAGCGGGAAAGAAGTCAGTATCAAGAAACCGGGTAATCCTCATTGACAAAGAAAAGAATTGAACTCCACTTCTCATATTGAATAGGGTAACCACAGAGCATAGGTAGCTGAACCTGCAAGCCGGTCTGTTCCTTCAGTAGAGTCTCCTTATGGTCGAGGTCAAGTTGGAAGTGATTGTGGAAAGATAAGTATAAGGATCTTAAGAAAGATTAGAAGCATTATTTGAAGTGGGATCTGCTTCCAAAGAAAGCTAGGGTGTTGGCGCAGGGGAATCAACAGAAGAATGAACTATGTATGATAGAATCCGCTAACTAGCCATGCGCTCTCCACTTAATATCATTGACACTTGCACAAATAGAATCCTCGGCTTTCGCTGTGTATGATAGATGTGGGTAACACTTCGTTCTCTTTCTCGCCAACCATGTGCCTCTCAAGTCATAATATCCGAATGGTGTTTCTGAAGTATTCATTTCACTCTTAAGTCATAATTTTCTAGTAGGGGGGGACTAAAGAGAAACATAGGCTTTAGCTAGGAATAATCGAATCCGGTAACCAACCATGTGTTCTTCTCTTAACCAACCCAACCCTGTACTGCTATTCAATCCCATTCTTTACTTCCTGGAGAAGGTCGGCAAAAGAACCCTCCACTTCTGTTCTGTTCCTGAATCCCTTTCTGTGCGAGTCGAGTCTAATCCTAGTGCTTGTGTTGCCCCGAAGTCGAAGTAAAAGCAAACAAACACGGTTATTAACTTCTCAAAGGGGTCGTCGGCTAGGAAAGGATGGTTTTCGTCTTCGCCCACCTTTCCTCTTGCTACTAATACTTAATTCAACAATAAACATGGAATGCGCCAATAGGATAGGCTAACTCGCTTCTAAATTAGCTCCAAGTCTGACTATACTTGAAACAGACATTTTCCTATCTATCATAGAATAGGAGCACTTTTCTTTTATCTAAGATCCATATCCTTGGGGCATACTTGTCGAATAGGAGCACTTTTCTTTTATCTAAGATCCATATCCTTGGGGCATACTTGTCATTTCATCCCTTGAAATCTGACACATATCCTCTATCAACCGATTGGATTGTAGGACCTACAAAGGAAATATATAGCTAGGGCTATTCCAGGGCGGGATGTAACAGAACCTCCTCAACGGGATATGCTCGAGCTACTGATTTGATGCATTATTTCTTTCTCTTTCTTCCTTATTTGGATCCAAAACGAAACCTACCATACCATAGTTAGGATTCCCCTTCCGATGGTTCATGCTATCCCTTCCATTCTTTTATTTCTACAGTCAAAGAGGGTTGTTAAAAAGAGCTATAGGTCCGGGCCAAGCCGCCTTATTACGAGGAATCAAAGCGGCACTTCTCAATCTAAATAAGAGGATTCACACCGACGTCTTTTTGACAAAACTCCCGTTCGTTAGTACAGTAACTCCCCGACGAAAGGAAAGAATATTTGATAGCGCTCCCCATCCTAAGAGAAGCAAAGTCACTAAACCACCCATTCTTCCCCGGCTCCGTAAGCTTATGATCTTTATCTCGTAACTGAACTTGGGCTAAGGTAAAGGCTACAAGCTACCTTGGTGTTGACACTTTCTACTTAAACGCTAGTAGGTCAATAAGTGATAGCGCACTTAGTCTAGTTGTTCATTCCGTTTCTGTTCTGTCAACCTATTCTTCCAACTAAATGATGCTTGCGGTGGTAAAGAAGGATACTGATGAGGGAAGGGGACTGGCTTTGGCCGGTGTTTCGGTTTTGTTTTCAAGGAAGAGTGTTTTATCTAGTTGAAAGTAAAGTTTTCTCTGTTCGACTTGGAATCTTATGTTGAAGCTTAATATCATCTCTTTTTTCATTAATACCCATCAAAAGCTTAAGCAGATAGAGGAAAGGTAAACTCGATAATCAGCTGTTGGAAAGGAAAGTGTTGTTCTTGTTTAAGTAGAAAGTGCAATTTAGATCGGGCGCTAGGCAAGAGATAGAAATTCTCCTTTTCCGTCTTTAAGGAGAGGCTCTTATTGTAAGTTCACTGAGCAAGAAAGAGTTAGGGTATTTTTGTTTACTGATATAGAGACAAAGCAATCTTCTGTTGATATAGATACAAGGCAATTTGATGTTTCAGCTGCAAGATATGGTAAGGGAGATAGTATTGTTCGTGGAAGAACAGGTGCATCAGCATCAGTATCTGATGTTACTTGTTTGTACGCTTAGGAGTTTTCAATTAAAGCAGCAGGGGAAGAATGAGTCCAGTTATGGAATTCTATACCAACAGCAAAATCATCCGCGAAAGATTCAATTCCAGTTTGACAAGGTGCGAGAACAAGTAATAGAGTGATAGAGTTGCCCTTATTGTAAGTTGAGGTCAGGGATGATATCAATTCTTTTTGTTTTGTGGACCAGTGGAAGGATCAGAAGCAAAAGCAGGATCTGTGCGGTATCTCGGAACAGTAGTAGAAGAATCACAGAAGCAAAAGCAGGATCTGTGCGGTATCTCGGAACAGTAGTAGAAGAATCATAAGTAGAAAGAAAGTAAGCAGAGCAAGCAACGGGTAGAGCGAAAGCAGCGGAAACAAGCCCAACGCGTAGATCACAATCAGCAAGCGAAGGAGTGTCTAGTTACATCAATTTCTATATTAGGTACAAAGAAATATTAACAAAAATGAGAAACTTCAAGTTGAAGTCGGGGAAGGGGAATCATCTAGTCGATCAGAGAATGAATCCTAAAGAGAAGCTACAGTTCTTGTTTCATCCTAGTCGACTCTCGAATCAATCTCTACACTAGTAGGATTCAACAAGTCTCCAGTTGTGGGGTTTTTAAGCAATAAATACACACAGTAAGGATATAAAGCAAGTCAAGAAGCTAGTTCACCGGCCTGATCAGAAGCTTTGTTCTATCTCGTAAGGGACTCTAAAGATTGTTGGTGTGAAAGCCTAAACCCCAAACGAAGTCAAGCCAACAACTCTCAATCAGGTGTGAAAGCCAACAACTCACAATCATGGTATACAGCGCGTGCAAAAGTATGACTTATAGAAATAATGGAACAAACAAACTTATTCGACCCTTGCGAACTGCCTTGCCTTGCTTTAAGAAGAGTAGAATTGGAGTGCACATAGGCTAAAGTAACTAGTAAACTCATCTATTACTGCTGCTGGCTTGAATTCATCTTTTTGCTTTTCGCTGCTTACTTCACTTTCTGCTTCAGGGGTGGGTGCCTATTGCGCTCAAACAAATAGAGCCTTGTTTCATTCGATTCCACATCAAATTAGTTGACCCTGGTTTTGATACATAAGCTTGATAAGGATCAGAGTTCATTCCGTATTTGTTGCCGGAGTTAGATTAGATGGAGGCAAGAAGAGAACAGAACAGATAGAGGGATAGTAGCAATCGGTATGTATAGTTGCCATAGGTAATAGGTAGCATAGAAGTTCTAATAGATGAGCCATAGGATGGAGTTATATGATAAAGAGTTATACAAGGTTCTTTGTAGTACCTAAGGAATGTAGAGGTCGGGTAAAAAGAGAGTAGTGGAGAATGTCCTGTTTGTTTGAGTTAGCCTAAGCTGCTTGCCCCTCTGTGCGTTAAGTCTCCTACTTGCTTCCTTGCTTCTTAGGTTGAGTCTTTGACTTCCTTGTTTTGTGTTACTCCTCAATTGCTTGTTTCTTTCGAACAGAGCTCCTCTCCGCTCTAATACTAATGGCGTATCGGGTATGTTACTAATTAATAGTCAAACTAAAAGGATAGCGGGACCATAGGGAATCTCACAAGTAATAGAGAATATGGGTACTGCTAACAGGACTCGAACACCACCCCTAACGACTTGGAACCGCTGCTTATGAGAATCAAACGGGGAAATAGGACTTGCCTACTGCCCAAATAAGCTGACCTTCAACACAACACCCCTTACTTATACTAAATTCATTCTGATGCTTATGAGTTTAGTTCCTTATTCCTAGGTATGAGTAAAAGGATTATTAGCTTAGGGGTCAGTCTTATCGGATAGAAGTTCTAGGTGGAAACCCAGAGAGGTAGGCTCGAACTAAGAAGCAAGGACATCTCCCAGCAGTGAGAAAGAATCAAAGGTATAATACAACCTAAAGAGGAGTACTTTCAGAATTAGATAGAATTCCGCCCAAGAGTGTCGAATCGGTAGTTTCAATCTTCTAGTGGGTAGTGGAAAGCCCTATGTGTTAACTTAGTAGCCTAAGCCTGACTTGCCCCTCCCTTCGTAGGTCCCTGCCTCGCCAGTCCTACACTTTTGTTACTGCAATGCGGTTGTTAGCCTGGCACTCCCGCCTTAAAGACTTGCTTGTGAGTTTAGGTATTCCGATCAAGTAATAATAAGGCCTCAATTCAGTAGCTCAACTCGCGGGCTTATACTCTCTCTTTTATCACACAACATTGTCAGCCTTTCTTTCAAGTAGTCAACAAAGAATTGGGCTAAGTTATATAATAATGGTAGACTCCAACGCGCCAGAATAGTTCCACTCAGATACAAGTACAAGAATCCAAGTGAAAATAAGGAATCCTACTCGGTAGTCCAAGTCTTACTGCTTAGTTGCGTTCCGTATCTCTTGTTTCCAAACCCCTACTACTTACTCACCTCGCTC
Organism: Musa itinerans; assembly: GCA_001649415.1. Classification (NCBI taxonomy): domain Eukaryota; kingdom Viridiplantae; phylum Streptophyta; class Magnoliopsida; order Zingiberales; family Musaceae; genus Musa; species Musa itinerans. The sequence goes on from LVTN01000743.1 coordinate 145,210, forward strand.
TTAGACTCCTGATCCAACATACATAGAACTTAATTACTGGCACTCCTATGTTATAGCTTCAAACTTACTACCCTGTCCCTAGCTCTGACTCTGAAACTCATGCCTAAAGTTCTAGCGGGCCCCTCTTATGATTTATTAGTAATCTCATTCTCGTACTTTGCCCTTTCGACTCCTGCCTGAAATACCCAAGTTCTTGGTTTCGTCTAATACTTGTACTGCTTAGCTTAAATCCTCATTGCCTCTTTCTCTTGTCTCAACCTATAAGTTGTAGGATTATGCTCCTTTCTTGACATTCTGACTCGCTTGGTTAATTGTTCTACTTGTACTTGTTCTACTTGTACTTATACACTACCACCTACGCTGGAACCTTGCTATACTATACCATTATAACATAACATTAGAACATAGCTTCTATCCCCTTGCCATCCAAACAAAACGAGTACTTCTCGTGCTTTAGCCGCTGGCAAACAGGCTGAGCTACTGATTCGTAGAATGGGACTTACTTACCTATAGGCATACTCGACTTTAACTGCTTACTTCAACTAAAGCAAAGAAATAGGACTGACTACTTTCATAGCAAAACCGTACTAATGGCTTCAACACTCCTTACTTTCTTGCTTGTGAGTTAGAGCCTTGTTTATATGGCTGCTTTCCCGGCCTTACTTGTGTTTGCTTCAACCTTACTATCCTTTATATGATTCTTTGACTGACCTCTTGAATTCTTCTATTGATGAGATATATTGTATGCAGTAATATAGTCGAACTACAGCTTCTAAGGCAACAACTAGTGCGAATAAGAAAACAACTAAGAAATAAGGCTTTAAATAGAACCTATTAGAATTGCGCCGGGGCTAACCCTGGCATCCTTGCTTCTTAGCTGCAGTCTGCTATTCCCCGCTCGTAGTCTGACTTCCTGGAGTCTATGGTTGTTCTTCAACTCATTGGTACGATCTAGCACAGTATCCGATTTCCCCTTCAAAGTTCGAAGTCAATTCATAGGTACAGATATAAGAGCACTAGCTGCAATAATAAGCAAGGACCCAACGAACCAAACCATACCCATGGGACTAAATTAAGTGTTTCAAGATTCAGTTTGACAGTAACCCCGACGCATCCTTTTGGGCAGCCCTGCTTTTTTGCCGCTACACTCTTTTTACTCAAAAACAGCTATGGTTATTCTATTGACGAAGGAGCTATGGATTGGGTGCAACTGATTAACTTACAACTTCCGTACCTAACTCCTTTATCGAATTCTTTTAATAGAGATCGAGCCTCTGAACTTCCCCCAACGCATTATTCTAACTGGCCTTACCGAACTCGGAACTCCCAATCCCACTAAAAAGAGAGAATTGAACAAGGACTTCCGCTTCAAAAGAGTAGAATAGAACTAGTGCCAACGGGAATACAACACTCACTGATGAAACTAGACCACTACTTGTTGGGGAAAGAACTCCACTTTCATAGCTTCCCTTGAAATTACTAGAAGGGCAGATTCTTAATCTGGCTAGTCGGCTTGAAATGGAATCTCTATCTTTTCTAGTAGTTGCTTGGACGCTGACGCTGACGAAGAAAGGACTTGTTGCGAGCAGCTCACTCACTTTATCTCCGGGGGGCTTTGGAGTGTCCTCTGACTTCAATGTGTCCTCTGACTTTGAAATCCATAATTGGAAAGCACTCAAATGTGAGAAATGATTTAAGCAAGGGTTGGTAGCAAGAAAGATAAGTATAAATAAGCAAGAAAGATAAGTATAAATAAATAAGTGTAAGCTGCCTGGCAAGGGCGAACTCAACTCTCAAGTCATCATAAAGTAATCATTTCATGACTTATCGTCACCAACACCGATCTCTTACCTGCTACACCTTATAGTAGAGAAACAAAGTAATATTACCTTCAACAGATCCAACTCCATTTTAGGCTTCCGCTTCATTGCTTCACACAAGTACTACTTCTACTGTCTTATCATTTGTCTTATCATTTCAACCAGCTCCGGTCCTTTCTTTGGCTGCCGCGTCAGTAAGTTACATTAGTGGAATGATTTGTTGACTTCAGATCCACTGGTGCCTTGTATGGGCCTTCTAGTAAGTTGTAGTGTTTCACTCAATGGAAGAATTCCACTCAGTAGTTACACCTCTGCACTAACAGGCTTTCTTCACTTCCCACACCAACACCTTACTTTAGATCTTACGTTTGATACCTTCATGAGGCTCATATAACTCTTTCTCCTATACCATTCTTATGAGACCCATCTTACTATACCTCGACTCTGATCTTGTCTTGCTCCTCTCTTGCAACAATACTAGAATTATGACTTGCTTCATTCAGTAATAGAACTAGAATACCTAGCTAATTATACTACTCCGATACTCATTAATAAGAATAGAGGCCAAGTCACTACTAGTGTAAAGCAAGTAGTAAATACAGTTAAGTTAGTACGAGTGCCCTTAAGTAATTGGCTTAAGGAGTTCATTGAATGAGTTGGTTACGTTCGGGCAAGAGTCAGTGCATTAATGAGCTCCTCAATTCATATATTAGATGAGAAAAGGATAGAGATTATTTTCTTTGAGCAACAGAGCAGAGCCATCAAAGGAACCAGCAAGCAAAGCGGGAAAGGTAGAGTTCCTGAAGATAAGTATCTTTGAACTCACCCCTAGTAGTAGTTGTTACTTGAACTTATATTAAAGCTGCTTGCCGGGCAGGAAATGTAACTGATTGTCCCGCCTCATTGTCAGCGAGAGAAGTTATTGACTCGGGGGGTTTTGGTTCAGAATTGGAATATCTCTCTTCTCGAGCGCATGGTAATGGTATAGATAAGTCAGTAAATAGACTGCTGCTAATCGTTCTCCTAATCAAGCATCTTTTTACTCGTCGCCAACACCCGAAACAATACTTTCAACAGGGCGTAAGATTAAGATCAGTTCGAAGCCCTAAGGATCATAAGCCAAAGAATGAGCTCTGTATAATAGAATTGGATAACCAACCATAGCATAAGCATAGGAATCTTGATTGACTTACCATAGCATAAGCATAGGAATCTTGATTGACTTACTTATAGTGACTTATAGAATCAGCGCACTTAAGAGTGTTGTTACTAATTGATATCGGTTGTGCGATAGAGATTCCTTCTATTCTGTAGAGTAAGTAAAGAAGCAAGGGAACACTCACACCTACGAGCGTCGAGCAGGACAATAACAAGAACTCCCTGGAAGACCCGCTTGTCGCCAATGCTCGTGCTAGAACTAAACAGGGCCGAGTCTTGTTTCGGGTGCCAGTTAAGTAAGGAAAAGAAGCAGTGTTGTATCTCGGCGTAAAGGACTCCCCATCTTGTGTTCAAGCCTTCACCGAGTAGTGAGTTGGTTCAGTGCCACCGTAGCTCCTTATACTATAGTTGTCTGTCTGCTGATAGAAAGTCAGTCAAGTTTTTATGTCGTTAATGCAACAGAAGTCAAAGTTCCTGTTGAGTATGGATCGGGTGATCACATGAAAGATGGTTTTCTGGCGAGAAAGAAAAGAAGTATCCACTTAGATAATGGTGCGCCAGAGTTGAGGTCTTAATTTCATAAGTTTCAGATCACTACTAGGGGCTAAAGAAGCAAACCCATAATATCAGTAAAGACAAGGGTGGAAGTTCTTATGCGAAAGTGCATTTCACCAGCATCTAAAGTTGTAGATAGGTGGATTTCCAACAATTGATGCCATAGCTTGAAACTATGCTCAAAGTTATACTCCTTGTCAGTTAAGGGAGTTCGGATAGCCTCCGGATCTAACAAAGTTCAGGGAGTTCGCGGATAGCATAGCCTACGGATCAGTGCGAAGAAAGTGAGCAAGCATTTGCATCTTTGACTTGCGCGTGAGGAGTTTCTGCTCCATTCCTGTTTGCAAGATCTCAATTACTATCTGAATTCACTCCATTTATAACGCATTATGCAATTCGGACTAACTAGAATCAATATATATAAGATGGATATTCAATTGACAGAGGAGAGTAGGGAGCAGTCTTGTTACACACTTCTATTATAGGAGAGCACGCACTCACATTCAATGATTCACTTAAAGGAGAGTTTTGGTAAGCATCCCTATCTCTGTCAGTTAAGGGGGATTCAACAATAGCGGAACACCTTTCTACAGCTGATGATCTAGGCGCTGCTGATTCTCTTTAACCTGAGTTTGGGTCTGATCCTTCTCTTGAAACTTCAACTTGTCTGCGGCTGACCTAACAAGCGCCTTAACCTCTTCCACAAGAGCTACACTTGAATCTGGAACTCTCCTTGATTACCCGATAGCTGATGCCACTTTCTCCTTAAGCGCTGAGTGGGCTAAGCATTTTGTCTCAGCTTCCTTATTTGTATAAGAGAAAACAGGAATAGCAGCTTCAGATCCTTTGCCAACAACAACAATCAAGGTACTCGCACCCGAACGTCACTTTCCACTGATGATTCTTGAGCCTCTGATGATCCATCTCTACCTAACCTAACAGCTTATGGGGAACGGAACTCTATGACTTTGTTTGAGCGTAGAGCGTAAGCGGGACAATACCTTCATAGACTTTGATCTACTACAGCATAAACACTGGAACTAGGATTACACAGAAAATAAAGAGACTCGTAATCAACCACTGTTAACTTGCCTTCCCACATCCCTTTCTTTTTTCATCTTACTGGCAGGCTTCGGCTTCCCTTTCTTATGAATGAATCTTACCAAACAGCAGCCCTTTTTCGTTACTTCCGAACAATACTTGTTGAACCGCTTGCAGCTGACCTCTTACTTGCACCAAAGCATTATGAATTCATTCCAAATTAGGAAATGATACTATCCGTAAGCGCAACTACTGTTTTGGGGAGCTAATCCTATTCCTTCTTCTCTATAGGATAGGGTAGGATGAAAGTAAAGCACCCGACCGCTACTTCAAGTGAAAGACCCTGATAAATAACTCGACCTGCTTATGAATACTTAGATGAAAGTAGAACAGAGATTGCTGCAGGCCTATTATTGTTATTAATTGAACTCTGATAGCCCACTTGTTTTAGGCAAGAATGAATGGGACTCATCGACTCGAGTGACCGAGCGACCTCCACTCAACTTATCAATTTATCGAGCTTTTCGCTTCTGCCTTTTCTCGAGTTTTTCGCTTTTTAGGGAAAGAAGAGGATATGAAATAGAACAATGTCAACGAGTGCCGCGAATGAACCTTCGTGCTTCCAATCCTGTTATGTACTGATGGGAGTTTTCCTCTTCCAAATAGGAGTCAAT
>LVTN01000744.1:1049-19333 GCA_001649415.1 Musa itinerans
GGGAAGCGGCGGGCTGTTGCTGTCGGGGCTGCTCCGACTTGACCCTCTTGTGCTCTTCACGCCTTCCGGCCATCCATGTTTCCGCGGCGACGAACTGGCTCGCCCGCTGCAGCATCTCGGGCACCGCGGTGGGTGGTCGCTCCACGAGAGACCAAAAGAATCTGGTAGGCCGCAGGCCCATCATGAACGCCTGCATTAACAGAGAGGGGTGAGCATTCGACAGCCCTCGAATTTGCGTCGTGAAGCGGTTCACAAAATGGGAGAGAGGCTCATCATCCCTCTAGTTGAGCCCGAGGAGCAACGCTACAGACGGCTTCGGTCTAGCGTAGGCCAGGAAGTTGAGTTCGAAGTCCTTGGCGAGCTGGTCGAAGGAGGTGATGGTCCCGGTCTTCAGGCTGCTGTACCACGCGCAGGCCGGTCCTCGCAGAGTCGTCGGGAACGCCCTGCACATCAAGGCGTCGGAAGTCCCATATAGCTCCATCTGGGTGCGAAAGGCGGCTACGTGGTCCGCCGGATCAGTGGTGCCGTCATATGCATCCAGCGAAGGGAGCCGTGATATCACGAGCGCGTCGTTGTGCTCGGGTTGTTTAGATTCCCCAGTCGGGAAAGTGATCACGGGCTCGGTCCCGTGCCTGGTGGCTTCGGTCGGGGCGGCTCTGGCGTAGGCCTTTCTTCCCGTCATGGAGCCCCCGTCGGATGCAGGTCCGCCAGCTATTACATCGACGTGTCGCTCGACGGGACCCTCCGGGCGCGGCGATTGCTCCTTGCCTGGCCAAAGGTACTGGCCGAGATGCCCCCTACGGATAAGCTCCTCGATTTGTCTTTTTAATTCGCGACACTGTTCAGTGTCATGCCCATGCTGTCGGTGGAAACCGTAGTATTTTGACTGGTCCGCGAGTTCACGCGGGCTCCTCATCGGGTGGGGGTTTTTGAGGAGTCCTCTCTCCTTTATGTGGAGAAATATTTCCGTCCGGGACGAGTTCAAGGCGGGGAGAGGGGGCCTTGGCGTTGGCAGGTCGGATTGGTCCAACCTACGCTGGGAAGCGGCGGGCTGTTGCTGTCGGGGCTACTCCGACTTGACCCTCTTGTGCTCTTCACGCCTTCCGGCCATCCATGTTTTCGCGGCGACGAACTGGCTCGCCCGCTGCAGCATCTCGGGCACCGCGGTGGGTGGTCGATCCACGAGAGACCAAAAGAATCTGGTAGGCCGCAGGCCCATCATGAACGCCTGCATTAACAGAGAGGGGTGAGCATTCGACAGCCCTCGAATTTGCGTCGTGAAGCGGTTCACAAAATGGGAGAGAGGCTCATCATCCCTCTAGTTGAGCCCGAGGAGCAACGCTACAGACGGCTTCGGTCTAGCGTAGGCTAGAAAGTTGAGTTCGAAGTCCCTAGCGAGCTGGTCGAAGGAGGTGATGGTCTCGGTCTTTAGGCTGCTATACCATGCGCGGGCCGGTCCCCGCAGAGTCGTCGGGAACGCCGCCCTGCACATCAAGGCGTCGGAAGTCCCATATAGCGCCATCTGGGCGCGAAAGGCGACTACGTGGTCCGCCAGATCAGTGGTGCCGTCATATGCATCCAATGAAGGGAGCCGGAAATGTGGCGGAATCAATTGATCTTGTATCTCAGGGACGAACGGGGACCCTTGGTGTCTGTTCGCCTCGGATTCTCCCTTTGACCTGCGAACCTCCTGTTGGTCCTCGTCAAGACGTTGGCTAACGAGGCGCAGCTGGGCTCGCAGGGCATTTGTCGAATCTAGAGACAACGCCTCGGGGACCGGACGAGTCGTCGGATCCTCCGCTCCTTGATTCCTCGGTCGGGCTGACTGGTTTCGAGGCAAAGTGGGGAGCTCGGGAAGTGGTGCGTGAATCCGGGTGGCGGGCTCCCGCTGTTGTAGGGGTTGTGGGGGCGTCGGATGGGAGACGAGCGGAATGATGGTTTGAATCATGCCCGTCAAAGCTCGGACTTGATGAGCGAGGTCGTGAAAGGCTCCAGGCGATACAGGCGACGGGCCGGCGGGGGCGCCGTCGGGTGGCGACAAACCCGGGTCATTGAATAACCGCCAATAGCGCTCCGAGGTTGTGGCGGGGCGCTCATCTCGGGTTTCATCGCGCGGGGGGTGTCCCTCCGGGGTATTGATCGGGTGCAACCTGGCGGCCGCTGGTTCGTTAGAGTGGGTTTGCTGATCGCTCGACATTCGGGCCCTCCTTATAGCGCCAATCTGTTAGTGCAAACAACTTTATGCTGTGGCCTCGGGGCCGTCGCGGCTCAGTTGGGGCTCCGAATGACGAGGATCTTGCACGGTGAGCCTTGTGAGACTGCCCTCGGTGGTCTATTATGATGGCCCAGTCTGGACGCCTCGTCGGGCGGGAAGCTTTGTCGCAGCACTGGGAGAAGCGACCCCGTCCTTGTATCTGCACACAGGTCGGGTCGGTGGCTCGGCCCGACCCCTCCGACGATCAAGTCAGTGGATGTGGAGAGGATTTCAGGTGGAGAATGACCGTTTTCTTTTTGTGTCTGTCTCTCCCTCCTTTTTTTTTCTTTTTCGTCCCCTTTCAAAGGCCGGGGGTATTTATAGGTAAGTTTTGACGTTACCTGATGTGCCGGCCTGCCGGGGCAGGACCGTACCTCTGATGGCGTCTGACATCGCCATTGGTGTTGCGTGGAGGACCGAACTGCCGCAGGGTATGGGCGAAGCTTCGGTCGACGTCTTCCTCCGCCTCTGCCGGTCGCGCGAGGTCAGGCGATGAGGTCGTCCGGGAAACGGTTGACATTGGCGCGCATCAAATCGACGTTAATGCTCACTTCTTTGGGCAGTGTGCCGTGGCTGACGCCACGGCGCACCGTGTCGCCATTTTTGTCCCTATCATCATGCATCTCTAATCTGATAGAATTAAACCAGAAACTTCCTCAATCTTTTGATATGATAAAACATGATCACGAAATATCTCAATCTCCTAACACAGTGAAAGCATCTTTAATCCTCTAATACGATCGAATTCTACTGTGAAGCGTCCCTCACTTTTGGTAAGTTAAAGTTAAAGTATCTAGAATTTTTTACCAAAAAGAATATTGTCTCCTACCATCCTTCGTGTGCCAAAAGAAAATAAGATCTGCGGTAAAAGAGATCTCACATACATGCTATCATGAACGGTCATCGCACACTCGCAACAACGTCGTTCAACGAATTATTTGTCGCTTTTGTATAAGATGTTTGGCAGTATGTTTTGTCTTGGTTTTATGTGTTTTTGCTTATAACAATGCATGTTCGAACATGTTGAAATGCTACAATGCGATCGCTCACTATGCCAAGTAAAACAACCCCAAAATAGCTTTATTTTCGTGTACCGCGAGTTGTTTTCTGCAGCCCGTTGCAGCACATAAAACATCAGTCATCTCAACACCTTGGAACCACCCGGGTGGCACCATGAGGGATGGGGCTTCGGTATAGTGTCATGCGTTAAACAATCTTTCACAAGTTCGCACATTAACTTGACGGGGACTTAGTCTTCACGCTCGACACCCGGTGAGCAGCTGTTTGTGGACTTGTAGTTGTTCGTTCAACCTTCTAAAGTCCTTGTTTTCCTCCTTTCTCTGTTTTCTCTCATGCACATAAGATGCTCGCTAAATTGCTTGTAAAGCTTTCTTTTCCGCGAGACGTTGGGATTTGTCCATCGCTAGTTCTTCAAACTAATCAACTTTCCCTTTTATAGGCCATTAGGGACCTGAGTAAGGTTACAAATTGGTTGATCTTTGCGGACGCATATCACAAGAGTGTGTCATGACTTATGCAATCTTAGCTAAGTCCGTGAAGTTGGCGCAAGGGCGCTTCGCGATTTAGGCAACTCAAGCTAAGTTCGCGTCTTGACCGCAATGGTGCTTCACGACTTAGGCAATTCCAGCTAAGTCCATAACAATGTTGACATTAGAATATCATCATTACCAATTTATACCTGCTCGCTTCATCATTTAAATATATTGAGTGTCACATATTATTGGCATGGTGCACAATAATATTAATTATAATAGCCGATAGTTCCATCGGCTTTTCACATTCGAATAATCTCTCATGATTTCACAGACTTATTTTCATGAATTAATTCTCATTTACTTCGACGGTTGCTATAGTCTACTATGAAAGGACTAATGTATCTTTTCAAACCCTCCAAATTTTTTATCAGTAACTTTTGAATACTGGATATGCTTTTGCACACACATCCTGAATTTACATTAAGTCCCTCCCAAATCCATCATCTTTCGATATCAAATAAACTAAGATTGGTTTTAAATTTTTGTCACTTCGGATAGTACAAATGAGCGTACTATTCCTATCTTGACAAAAAAAACCCAGCAAGCACGCCAAGTTGGACGTGGGGTATGGGTTGACTAAACAGGTTGGACGTGCGTGAATCTTACGTTGATGATAGATAGTTAGGCACATGAAGTTGTACCTATGACGAAATCATAACAACGCAAACAGCGGGGATAGACGATGACAAGCATCCACTTAGCGATGCTGGCGGCAATGCCGGGAGTCGGCTCCCGATGAAGCATCAGGAGCGCTCGTTCATAGTCCCCATCGTCCTCGTTATCACCATCTCCTGTCAACGACTACTCCCACACATAACTAGAATATTCACGGCAATCAATTCTTATCGCACCGTCTCAAAACATTTTCCTTTACCCTGTACCGTCTCAATACATTGCGGAGATCTCCTCCGACGGCGTAGTGCTAATATTGCTTTCGTGATATCTGATCGAGCATTGTTCATAACGCTCGTCTCTTGGCTTGATTGTCAATTTGACTTTATGAAACTCAATGTAGCTTCCATTTTCATGTAATAGCTTGCTCCGTTCACTTTTTCTTATGCCCAACTAGGTAACATTATATTTAATTTCGATCAATATTTATCTTGATTTATATCAAAAACTGGTTCATATTAATTTGCATCTTTCTTGTACTTATCCAAGGTCTAATTTGTATACATATTAGTCCAACTTTCAATTTCATTTATACTCAGAAAAAAAAAAGAAGAGAAGCTTACCTTCCTCCTCTGAAAACTTGTAGTGCCTTCTCCCAAGAAGAATACAGTTGTAACAAGTCGCACTGAAACGCATGCAAGACATCTAACAAAACAATTGAGCATTATAATGGTGGTGAGGATATGACATATAGACACCGACAAATCAAACATGGCAACTCGGTATAATGTTGTAAAAGGAATGCAACTCGGTACAGAATAAAACAGTTACTGGACTAGAAGATCAAAGACTAATGTTGGATTAGAGAAGCTAGCTTGTTTCCGAGATGAATTTTTACATGAATGAAAGGTAAAGAGGGCCTTAATTTGCTGCTACGGTTACGGTGAAAAAGTAGAGCTTCAAAACCACAGCAAGAGCCAACTGCAACAGAAATATTCCCGCGACGATTAGAAACCATCTCTCTCCAGCAGATTTGATGTGCGTATGAAGATTCATGGCAACAAAAGCCGCGGACATGAATCCAGCACCACCTACAATCACCCATCTGAATAGCTCCACAGGTACAATAGACAGGCACTGTAAAATACAAGGAGGATCAGTGTCTCGTATAAATTTGGAAATTCAATCTTTACTATTGGAAGGTACTAATGTAAAATAGTCCAAATATTGATATCAGTATCGACAAAAATATATGGCAAGTATGATACAATCAACCATGTTTCCATACATACAAACCCTTGCTTTCAAATCTTGACAACATGCCATGAGCTTGTTTTCAGCCATTGACAACATGTTGTGGGTTTACACAACTGACCAAGCTTTCCATAACATTTCACTGTGCATTTATATGGTTATCTCTTTTACTATATTTCCCATCTACTACAAGATCATCTGGGGAAAAGTATTAGACCAATTCAACTCAGCTTATGTATATTACACAAACAATACCTGTCACCAGAAACTGACAATCAAGGATCAAAATAAAAGGAATTTCCTATTTTGATCAAATATTTGGTAACGTTCACTTCAAAATATTATCAAAAACCATATTTTAAACTTATTTTGCGCAATAATTCTTCTGTTTTGACCATACAATGGCTAAATTCGAACACAAAAACTATAAAAAATGTTAATCTTGCAATAAAAGAAGGAAAAAGGTGGCCCCATCCTTCTTCTAAACCATAAAGCCATATGAGGTTAAATGAAATCTATGAATTACAGGCCGCATGTGCCATCCTCATTTACGAAAAATGAGCAGTGAAAACATTTAAAGCGGAAAAAATAGTGCCAACTTTTTAATCAAAATGAATTGCAATATTTATTATTATATGAACCTAGTTATGGCATGATTTGAAAATTTTACCACTAGCTCAGTCAGCAAGTGTAAGACCACTAACATCAACCATTATGGACAAGCACATGACTTTTTGAAGTTCAAAATACGGCACAATGGAATTAATCCACATGTCATAAACCATCAAGATGATGATAACTTCATGAACCAAGGGATTATTCCTCATAGTTTAGAGGAAACTATGACCAGCAATAAAGATGGCATCCATCTTTGCATGGCAGGAGGCAAGGTAACTTTTGGAAAAATAGAAGGTTTTTCTGAAACCAAAATGAGCATTCAACATGCAACTGTTTTAAATGTATGCAAAGTGCTATTTTAAAAATTAAATTACATACTGTAATCTTAGTCAATTAATGCAAAGTAAGAACTCAGCAATCTACAGTGTTTCATTGTAATACTTGCAGCCACAAAAAACCAAATCACTTTAATGAAAGATAACAACCAAGTAGGAGAATGTAAACAAAATATAAATAAACACAACTAATATAGCTTACCGAGGCAGGAATGAATATAAACAGAGAGTATCCATACAGACACCAAAGTTGAACAAGGCCAGATGGTACTGAGAAGTACTTGAGAATAACGTATAAACCAAGAGGAACAAAGATAACATAACCATAAAATAAACCGGCAGACCAATTGACCAAATTAATGTCATAGTCCCACTCTTTCTTTTGCAATTTGTGTGCTACATATGTAACGAAAGTGCCAATGGCAGCAGCTACAAAAATCAAAGTTGTGCATATCCAGAAAGGTCCATACCTGCCAGAGTTATGAAAAAAAAATTATATATATAGAATAAACAATTATAAAAATTCAATATGGGCACCAGCTCTCATATAAATGCATAAGTTCATATGTATGACAGAAAAAAGGAACTAAGCTAGTCTCATGAGGATAGCGTTTCTAACAGTTTTGACATCCATGATCAATGTATTCCTGCTGTATCAGGAAAGATGGAGCACAAACAACGCATCTACATCACTTAACAAATAACTTAAACATATAAGGAATTACTAGTCATTTAGGATGCAAAAGGAAACGCGGCAAAAGAAGAGAGAGAATCCAGGATGGAGCACAAGGAATATATCTGCATCACTTAACAAATAACTTAAAACATAAAAGGAAATATCGGTCAGTGGCAACATATTTTCAGAATAGTTATTTAGGATGCAGAAGGAAAATCACAAAAGAAGCAAAAAAATCCAGGAGCGTGTTTTCATCGCACATAGATTTGCACCAACATGTTCTTTCAAATTCAAGAAAAAAAATCAAATTTTCAGGCTGTGCATCACAAATAGTAGCACATTTTGGTCCAAAGCAGCCTCAACATGGGATTAATAGCAAGCAAGTAATAGATAGGACTTCAATTAGTGCCCAAAGTACCTGGTGAATAACTGTGATGTCCAATACATTCAAACCTGATTTGACTCACTGATGTATTGTTTGGTTCGAATTAAATTCAGTCATAATCCTAGTGCCTATAATTAGATCAGGTTCTTGGCTACCTTCCCCAGCAAACCATATTCAGTTGTATATCAGCATTCGACGAATTTACTGATTTACTTCATGTCATTCCATCTAAATTATGATCTTTCCCAATTTAGCTGATAATCAGTTGCATGAATTTCTCAATTGTAAGCTTAATTCCTAGAAAGTCCCAATTTCTAACCTCTAACTAAACACAAACAATCTAAAAGATCGAATTAAATTGTCTGTTCTGACCATTAATTCATTGATTGATTGAACGCAGATCGCCTAGAGTAGAACGGCCTTGGATTTAGTTATCGGTCTACATGGGAAATGAATGCATAATCGATATATCACCTGGTCTACACAAAAGAAAGAACGGTGTCGAATGAAGTGGAGGACAACGTAACAGCACTAAGATGGGTTGAGTGGGGAACATACAGGTCGGGGTTGTCTGCCGTCTTCTCGGTGAAGTTTCCCCTGAAAGGGAAGAGGGAGTCTCTGATCCTTTCCAAAACGTCGGAAGTATCGACATCAAAGTAAGGTTTGTAAGCGCCCACCGTGAGCAATTGCATCCACCCGGTCGGCTGAGACTCGCTGGAGCCACCTGAAGCCGGCTTCGAGAAGGTGTCTAAACGATGCCGTCATCGTAAATTCATGCCAGATCAGATCAAAGGTGAATTGATGATAAGGATTAAACCGACGCAATCCATTGATTTAAGGGGACGGATGGATCGGAAGAAAGAGAGTACCGTCGGCATCGGAAAGAGGGCGGAAGACGACGGAGATCTTGCCCTGGGTCTCGGAAGAAGGCGGAAAGGTTTGGAGATTGGATTCTGCAACGCCAGCAGAAAAACAATGAGACCTCACAATCCAACACGAAGCAGATGTCTCGACAGGAAGGAAACCGGGCAACCCAAGCCCCAATTCTTACCTGTGAATCTGACGGTGGCGTTGCGATCGGGGCCGGAGTTGGCCTGAAAAAGAAAAATTAAAGCAAAAAATACGAACAATCAAATCAACGAAGAGGGATGGAGGGTGGAATGGCGAGGTGAGATCGATCGATCTGTATGTATCGGAAAAGCCAAAGCTAGCAGAGCACGAGGGAAGATGGCATACAGGAGCAGCAGCAGGAACGGAGCCGGCAACCTTCTGGTTGTCAATGGAGGTATAACCGGACATCATCTTCTCCCCTTCCTCTTCACTTCCCTACCCTTCGAATTATTCTGCACTGGCCTTTCCCTTACCAAAACGCAACTCCCTCGGACCTGACTTGAACTTAATCCTCGAGATTGCGATGCGTCTCTTTTATACTATCAGAGCCTGAACGAGTCATTTAGACTTTCAGGTTCGGTCGGAGCTCCCACTCTCAAAACATGGCCATGGGATGGGACACGTGGATTTTACTCCAACTATCCTCGCTGCACCACTCAATATATATATATATATATATATATATATATATATATATTGGAATAGATATATGAATCGATTTAAATTGTCATCCCCGATCATCTTCTCCTTGCAATTATTTACTACTTATTCAAAATGCTTGTAACAAGTTCAGTGCTTCGGCTGCAAATTGGGTGTTTCAACCAATCGATATGCTCCACGTGTTCACCAAAAAGCAAAGGAAGCAACATTCAATAATTTTAGTATCCCACTTCAATTCTGTCGTTACAATTTTGAAATTTTATAAAAAATATGTATCACATAATTAAGAAACTATTGAATCATTTTCTAAATTTAATTTACTAATATATCTAATTCAATGAATCAAAATATTTTTTGTACAAATAGATATAAATAAGACGAGCAGAATCTGAATACCAAATATTTGGAAGAGATAAATGTGATTATTATCTTATGAGTTGGTTACCCTGATGAGTTGCCATTTTCAAGATTTCCAAACCTTGGAATATTATCTTATTCATGTGATTTCATGATGATACATTCCAACATGAGACCCATTCCAGAGTTGCTGATACCTATGACTAATGATTACCAGTGAGTCGTAATGTAAGTCCCACCTTACTGCTGCTGCCTCATCCCATCCAATCATCACTCGCTAGAACAAGTTGATCACCGTCCCTGATCAATTTTACATCATCCACCTCTGCTCCATCTTTTGTGAGAACTTTAGTGGGCAAGAAGTCAAATTTCTTAGAACCAATGTCAAGAAGCTCCCGCAATGAATCTGGCATCAGGACAAGTTTGCCAGTAGTGTTTCCTTTCTCGGGACAGCTAATTGTTACACGGAGTAGGGGTATACCATGGCAACTACTACCATTGTACATCCCGGTGGACTTCAGCAGGCCAACAGATGTGAGCAATCGACTATGAATCTGCCTGTTGACATGAGCAGCTGATATGATTCCAAACAGCGAGTTATGGAAGCTTGTCTTCCGCAACCGATCACTTCTATCCCAAGACAAGTCCGGCCTATCCTCGTTGGAAGGGAGTGGAATTGCAGGCTCACTACTGTATCTTCCAACCGAGTGGGAGGCAGGTGTTGACACAGGTACAGAACTGGTGGCAACGTCTTTCTTTGCTTCAAACAGACCTTTTATTTCTTCATGGCCCTGCTGATCGGCTAGTTTCCTGGGTGTCCAACCATTGCAATCTGGGGTGTCTATGTTCGCTCCTTGTTCAAGTAAGAACTCGACCAGTTGGACATTGCCTTCACAGACAGCAACATGGAGAGCCGTAGTCTTGTCTTTCTTGGGCACTGTCACATCTCCCCCATAACGGATGATGTCCTTGAGTAGCTCTAAATTGTTCTGCTCGGCAGCTGTGCAAGCAAATGACCCCATTTCGCCAGATGAGAGAGTAGCACCATTTTTTATCAACAATTTGACAACATCCTCATGCTTCCCAACCATAGCCTCCCACAAGGGAACACTTCCTTCGGAATCTGCACAATTCAGATGTTTATCCACATCAGTTATATCAACAATCATGTTCCTCAGTATAGTCATTTTACTGGTGTATAATTAGATACTATACGAGCAAAATAATCCATCCGGGTTTTTTGTTTGGTTTATACAACAAGGGTTGGATAGTAGAGTTCATGTTTTCCTTGGTCACATCCCTAATAAAATGATCAGATACCCTGGGATTCCCCAAGAAAAGTACAAAAGAGAAGGAATCACAAAACTTTATTAGGTTTTTGAACAACAAACATATTTCAAAAAATGAAAGGAGATAATTGACTATTCAGAGAGAAAGCATAACCAAAAGGTTAGTAAGTCAAAAGCTTATCTTCTGTTAGCATATAAACAGTAAAAAAATAGTTTTGTATAATTAAAAAGGAACTCATCCAAAAATGATCAACTTGATGTGTATAACGAACAAAAGCCATCTCTACGAGAAGTGTCAAGAAATTTCTAGATAATTAACAATACCTTTTTTGCTGGCATGATATAGTTAGTGCTAATGTTAGTGCTGGTAACTAAATATTCAGTCGTCTATACCTGTGCTGTTGGGATCTGCCCCATATTCCAGCAAGAGACAAACACAGTGCTCATTTCCCTTCGATGCTGCTATATGCTATTTATCATACACACAGAAAAAAATGTCAATTTCAGTGTTAACTTCAGGTGAAAATGAATATACTATGAATGCCAGAGCACATAAATTCCAGACCAGTGCTGTGTGCCCGTTACTGTCTGATTCATTTGGGTCTAAACCGCGTCTCAGGAGTTGATGCAAGAGTAGATCATCTTCTCTAATAACAGCAAAACTCAGAGTAAGAGGCAAATCCAGTCGGCCATGAGTCAGCATTTTCTCTATATCTCTTGATACACCTTCCATCACAGGATCACCGTTCTGATCTTTCAGATACTGTACCAAATAAAAACTGCATGAGATCAGAGAATATGAAAGGTGGCATGTGTGTAATTTTTCCAATATTTTCAAACTCAATCTTTCTCATGAAGAAGACGTGTGTAATTTTTCCACTATTTTCAAACTCAATCTTTCTCATGAAGAAGATATGACTAGGTCCTTCTCATCTATGAAAAAAAGTAGAGTAGTTGGATAGAAAAGAAGTGGTAGAAACAAAATACAAATATCCACTTCTTGTAAGAGAGGGGAGAGCAATAAAGTCTCAAAGTTGCTTAGCAAAGTATGGTGTAACAACCTGAAGCAGATTACTAACTATTTTTGTGCCTTCTCCAACATTTGACTGAACAATACTAAGGAATGTAGTACGATTTAGCCGTAACAGCTGGCACAATGATCTGGTTCGTGCTGTGAATAGTTGTGGTCTGTAACAAAGGACTCCTATCTCCCCAACAAGGTCACCTGACTTTGCCACCTGAACAATCTGCAATCACAGAAACCTTTGTCACTTCATCAGCTTGTTCAGATAGAACTTCAGCCTGTCTGTCGATTGCCAAATCAACTCAATTTACCTGTTCTGTTCCACTATTGTGATCTATTAGATCCTGCAATGATTCAGAGAATCAGCAACAGGACATGAAAGTTAATTCAATAGAAATGCAGAAAATACTAAAGAGTTAAGGGCAACTGGGTACCCTAACATGCATCCTAATAAGGAAGATAGGACTGCTTAGAAAGTCACAATTACACCTTAATCAGATAATGAACATTACCATAGTTCCAGTGATTAGTATATAAAAGTCTGTAGGTGCTTCATTTTGCAAGATCACATCTTCTCTAGGTGGAAAGTATTCGGCTTTCATTTCTGAGACCTTCAAAGTTGACGCACAAGGTGAGAGCATTGTATAGGTAGTAAAAAACTGGTAGCACTCGAGAAAATTAAAGTGGTATATATGTATTACCAGCTGGAAAAGCAAATCATTGTTAACCCCTCGAAACAAGTAGACATTAGAAACGAGAGAGTAAAACAAGTAGTGGGAAATGCTGGAACGAATGGCTTTAGGAAGGGCATCAAGAGTTTCTTGCTGCTGAAGCCCTTCAGAGTCTGTCCTAAACTTCAAACTGAGGTGTGAGATCATCTGGTCTTGCAGCCGAACTGGAAGGCGGTTTCTTTGTGCAAAACCTGTGGCAGCTTGAATTGTATCCCTCTGAGTTTCATGAGGACATCCATGAAAAGAAACAAAATGAGCCATTAACTACATAGGCCAACTTATTGCTTAAGAAAAAATTGCGTAGATAATCTTACATATTTTCTTGTTCTGCTAGTTCCATGCACAACCAAATTAGTCATATTTCCGATCAAATATGCTGTCAACCCAAGGTTAAAGAGCATGTAAACAATGTCGAAAACCATCTCCCTTGTATTTTCAGCATGCAAGTCTCCATAACCAACAGTAGTCAGTGTGGTGATTGACCAGTACATTGATGTCACATAACGGATCCATAAGCTTTTCTCAAGGAAATCCGGAATAGAGGCCCCGATCCATGTTCTGGTAGGATCAGGATACCTCGCAGCAATGAAATAATAGAAGCATCCAGCACAATGAACAGCAAAGAGGGTGACCTAGGAGATCAGAGCAGAAAAAGAAATAGTCCTTTTAGAAACACATCAGAAGACTACAAGCAGCACCTATCTACTGATATACTCACACAGATAAGCTTCGCACATCGAACCCAAAAGTAGTTGAAGTTCCTATCTTTCTCTAATCTGTAACTCAGAAGAAAGAATATAATTCATGTCGTTGAGATGATGTCAAAGTAAATTTATCATGCAACTAAACATATAAACCACATCATCATGCATCTTGGAGGATCAAAACACATGTATGAACAATAACCAAAACAACATGAATCAGATCCCGATCATTTACCTAGCAAAGAGTGAGCTGACTCTTCGGAGCCTCCAGAGCCGAAGCATGTTGAAAAATCCATAAGATCGGAGATTCTTAGGCAGAATTTTTCGAGCGATTTCTGAAGGGATAGTGGAAGCAACATCCAGAATAAACCAGGTAGACAAGTATCTCCAAGCTATTTGTTTCCGACTGTCTATAAGCAGGTAAGTTGTTCTGTCCAGGTAAGCCACGAAGAAGGTCAAAACAATATCGATGGCAAAGAATACATTGACGATGTTATCTATCAGTGCGAGAACTCCTCTTGACTTCACAAGAAACCCGAACTCAAATGGAGATACCCAAGCGGTATAAACGACCAGAATGACAAGAAATGTCTCCCATGACCTGCACCAAACAATTCTGATCTCAGCAAACTGTTCTAAACTGGAATCTCTGCCGTCTCCATACAATTCAGATGGTACAATTGTTAAGTAGTTCTTTAGCAACAAGATTCATCAATAGAAATTGTTCGGAAATTATCAGTAAGTAGTGATCAATTTGAGCAATAATCAATGAAAAACTCACTAATTTGATTGGAAGCTCAAACTAAAGACGAAGCAAGTGATCCGAAATGAAAACCATATGGACCGAGGACGCAGTAAGAAAAAACAACAATCAACCTAAGGGGAAAAAAAGGAAAAAGAATGTAAAAATCGAAAAAATTCCACTCGAATTGTGTCTTGTTCTTGTAGAATCAATTAATAAACATGCAGGTAAATCAAAAATTGGAAAGTCTAAAACCAGAGATTGACGAACACAAGAAAGGACCCGGAAGCATTTATGTTGCTTCATCGTATTCTTTCCCATGTCGACGAGAAGAAAGGAAAAGGGACCGCTGAACGATGAACCGACTGCAATAAGTTACAGAGGGAAAAGAAGAAGAGGGAGGAGGAAGGAGAAGGGAAGTGGTAGTACAAGCGGAGCACCTGTATCTGTGGTCGTAAGGGGAGACAATGAAACTCGGGAGATTGACCCGGCGGTTACTCCTGGCGCCGAGGGACGGAAGGATCCCGCTCGACAGGCTGTAATGGCTGCCGTCCCTCGACAGCTCCCTCTCCGCCTGGTGGGCGCACATCATCGCCACCGGCATGATATGGAACACCCCCGTCTTCCTCTTCTCCGCCATTATTGATGTATCCTCTCTGTCTCTCTCTACCGTTCGTCCTCAGTCCATGGCTTCCGCGTGACTTATATATATGGAGGCAGGTGTGCTACGGAGGAGGAGAAGAAGGTAAAAGAGGGAGAGGGAAAGAAAGGGCAACATGGATACAATCACTGCCTCGATCACGAGGTCCATTAGTGCAAAGGAATCTGTGTTCTCACCCAAACAACCGCCATGGTGTTGCTGCGAAGAAGATAAAACCTAGGAAAGATTACTCGACGAATTCTATGCGCTCTGCTATACTATTCTACGTCTGCGATGGTTCGGCTTCGTGGTGGAAGACGGAACGACCCTTTTCGGTTCGTTCGAAGTCCAGAAGATGACGGTGCCGCGTCGGGTCCTCTCGCTTTGTTCGGATCACGATTACGGTCGACAGCAGTCCAAACGAACAGTACGTCAGGGTTGGTAAATGTTTCGGATGTTCAAAATGCTTATGTATATGAGATATCGGATTTCGTCTATGATCTAAGAGTTCAAAAAATTAGAGTTTTATCTTTCTGTAAATAACTTTTATATTTTAATTTTTTTATGACGAAAGAGTGATACTAAGATTTTCCTCCCAAGAGGAGGACGAGGGAGAATAGGTTAGAAAATTAATAGCATGTTAAATAAAAGGAGAAGTCTTTAAGTTAGATTTTGATTCTTCGAGATGAAAATTAATTTGAATTCAAAGAAGGCTCTTTCCTTGAATCCGTCGTGTTATCGAGGTCATTATTCATTCAAACTTCTTCGGCAATATCCTTCTTATATTCAAGTTAGTAATCAATTTGAATCATTCATCTATGGATAAAAAGTTAAAACGTATCTTAAAAGATTTTTTATAAACCATTACCTTAATAGTGTGCACTAGCCATGAAAAATACAGTGTGCTGTTCCAAGTGTAAATGCTATCATCGAGATGTCGATCACTTGACATCGAATTCAAAGTGGTATTAATCAGATGATAATGAGTTAATGATTGATAACTTGAGGTTTCATCGAGATGTCGATCACTTGACATCGAAATATTAGTACTAAAATATTAATTATGTACTGTCGAAGTATCTATCATATATGATATCGAAGAGTTAATCACATCATCGTACCCCATACAAAAGGAGAGAAAAATTTTAAAAATAATTTTTTTTATAATAGTGGATGTGTAATAGAAGCCTATTTATATAAAAAGAAAATAAGATACATTCCCTAATCTCCAAGTCTAAATCAATTCAATCTTAGCGACTAAATTTAAATATAACATGAATATCTCTTCGGTTCAATTTAAATTTTAAATAATCTTTTAACATATTCTCTTAATTTACATCTGTCTAAAAATTACATAAATGCTTTAGTTTTTAATGGCTTTGTGAACATAAATGTAAGTTAATTATCATTCACATCGACCATCTCCCTTTTTTATTTGATGTCTAAAAATATAATTTTATTTAAATTTGTTTCTTTACATAATTGATTGGATACTATAATGTCCGTTAAAGATGAAGAATTATCATAAAAAAAAATTGTGATGCACATTATAACTTCTAATTATGACAACAGATCACTTCTCCAAAGATTATGAAATTATTTTAGAGAAAATACAAGTCTACTAACAGTTTTGTTTGAAACTCTATTATTTACATACACTCTAAATAATATACATATTTGATGAACATAAAAATGAACTATAGATTATTTTGTATATTATAAAAAATTAAAAAAATGACATATATTAGGTTTTGTCCATAATTACACATTGACTCAAATAATTAAGGATGAATTTTCAAGAAAAATTTAAGTTTTTTTTCTAGGAGGTATTCCTTTTTTTATATTTCCCAAGAGGCACTCCTCATCTTTCATAATTTCTTGTTCACGTTTGACATGAAGCAATAAGAGCTCTTCTTTTTAATGGATTGAGCAAATTGAATTCCTCAGTTACAATATTTATGAATAGATCTATATTATTTAAAAAATACTATGAATTTATTCAAAAATATTATAATTGGCAAGCTAGTCTCTCCTTTTATTTTTTATTATTCCTAAACCGAGAATGATACATATTTGAGTTCTTATTTTTTTAATAACCTCATTTCTATTGGGTTTTGAGTACATTTACTTCGGTTATAATATTTTGATAAAAAATATCAAAAATACTATAAGTCTATTTAAAAGCATTATAACTACCATAAAAGTCTCATTATTTGATTTTTTCTAAAATAATAAACATAATTATCGGAATCCTTTTTTTGTATATAAATTGGTTTTTAATGGGGTTTGAATTAATTTATCTTAGTTATATTATTTTTAATAGACTTGTATTATTTTGATGGAGATGTCAAAAATTCTCTAAGTATATTCAAAAAAATATAATTAACAACGTAAAGGATTCTACTCATTCTCTATAGAACAGTTCATAAGAATATATATATATATATATATAAAAGGTTCGCAATATCGTATTATACCGATATTTTGACCTGAGCTCGATACGGTACGGTACGGGTGTACCGAGCACTATAGTAGTACTACAATATATTGCTACAGTGCTACAGTGCACTGTTACAGTGTTATCGTACGAAATTGGTACGTACCGCTCGGTAGCGGATGGTCCGCGTACCGATAACCTATCGGACCAGAACGTACCATCCATATCGGATGGTACGCTTCAATATGACAAATCTTATATATGTGTATATATGTATATAAAGAAAAAAAAAAAAAGGATAGGAGCCTTATTGTCTCTCCACTCTCCGTGGAGTGTCCGGGGAAGACAAGTGAAATACGAAGGCGGTTAGAAAAACAGTAAAAAGGGATACTTTACGAAAAACAAGTCAAAAAAAGTTTGCGTTTTCTGAGAATTAGACAAATAATTAAAGAAAAAGTCATGCATGAATAAAACTCGATGGGTGAGTGAATGAAATAGTTCCCATTTCCGGGGGGCGTGTATGCAGGTAGAGTTGATGGATTGAGACTAATCGAACAGGTCAAACAAGTCAATGTCATGCGCATGCAGTTCACGGATCATCTGTTGCACAATCGTCTCATGCGCACCATATGCCAATGGAGGAGACCTGTGAGCCTTTGATCGCTCTTACTAATCGTGTACTGGAAGACCGAGCACGGTGGCGGAATAATGGTCACACCACATAATGTCCGGGACGGGGGTGGTTGTGGTGTCACGTGCGTCGGGGGTGGGGGGGGCGGCGGATGAACGAGGAGTTAGCTGCGTGAGGATCGCTTGATTACCGTAGGACAGGGGATAGGGGTGGATTGCGTGGGTTCAGTTGGCAGGCGGCGGAGATTCCGATAGAGGGGCAATAAATGGATTGCGATGGACGAGACATGGCAGCTGACACCGTCATCTCCCTTCAATGAACGCGTCATCGGATCGGTTGCGGCACTCAGCGGAGTGGGAGTGGCATGGGAGGATTCCGACACCAATTGGACGCAGACACGTGGCTGTATATTTTAATCCCTAAAATATACATAATTTCTATTAGATAATATTTAAGATATATTTTTTATAGGTGTATATATATATATA
>LVTN01000744.1:23297-49079 GCA_001649415.1 Musa itinerans
TAAAAGAAATAAAAAATATTTTTTAAAATTTAAATCTTATAGTTCATGCTAATGCGAACCGAACTATTACCTTTTGTTATTTTTTTATTTTTTTGTTGAAGAATAATTTAAGCGGTGGACGGTATTTGACCCTTTCCCAAGTTCAAGTAATGTTAAAAGACACTTTCTTTTGGACAAAAAGTTCAAAAAGTTTAAGTGGACGTGACTTCTTTTGCTAATAAATACTCGATATAGACACACACTGCTACCAAAGTCAACGTTTGAACGCGTGCACCGGTCCGACCAAGAAACTGAAAAATAATTGTCCGAAATTTCTCTTTCTTTTAATTTTCTTTTTGCTCCTTTATAATGAGCATGCGACGCTAACATTTGATCGATACATGATAGTTCCACCTACTTCACACATAGCTCAAATGTCAACTCCATTTGATCTGATCTCATTCGATCGACACGTTAAAAAGGGGTCTCGATCAACTAAGTTGATGAAATGATACTAAATAAGGGAATCAATTCAGTTTTACGACATTAATCATGTAACGTTGATACTTAAGTTGACTTCACCAATAATGTCATTATCGATCCATGATCCTATGATTGATTACATTGATGACCACTATTGTGTATAATTGTGCTCGACCTTTACTATAATGTAAATTCAACGATAACACATTTTACTATAAAAGGCATACTCTTAGGAGACACTTACAAATTATTTCAACTTGGTTTTAGACATTTGATTGATGAATGTTAAGTATCAGACGAATGTGTCTTTGATGTAATTTTAAACGATCTCATTTCTGACATCTCAACTTTAGATAAATTCAAAAAAAGACACCGATTGATTCCAAATATACTATTCCATCCAACGACTCATAACACTTATATCCAACAAAGAATTTAGAAATAGTTGGTGAATTCACACTAGTCGATGTTGGTCGTGGAGTCAGCATGACTTAGTCCACTAGTCGATGTTCAGAATCGTTGAGGCTCGGGAACACATCCTACTGTTGGTCGGGTTGGACTTGAAGTTGGGTTAAGCTTGATGTCAAGTTGGATGCACTTTCGTCGAGGGTTTGAGTCGTTGTGCCCCTGCACATGGGCCCGGGTTGAGGAGTTCTCGACTTCGACCTCTCGTAGATTAAGTGAGTGGTATCATGATTTACCTTTCCAAAGTCCCTCCTTTAGCCAAATGCTGGCCAAGGGGTTTTATATTGGTGCTCGAGGGTCAGTCGTATGCGGTGGTCGACTCCCCGAGCGATGGGTTTGTACCTGCATTCAATCGCTACCATAGTATGTGCAGAACGGCGCCATGCGACGCCGTCCCGAGTTTTGCAAAATGAGACTTGCCGAGAGGTCGCCTTCCTGTATAGGCTTCGGCTCGGCGCGGGAGGAAGGCGGTCCTTGTGTTGAGTCTGCAGGAGTGTATCCGACATGGCGCTTGATCCATGTCTCAAGAGCCCGCGTATTGGAGGTGGATCATGATGTGGATCATAACGCGATCGAGATCCGAAATACTGTATTTTCAGAAACCAATAGATAATAGCACGGTTAAATCCGTTCGCATCCCAAAAAGACATATGGCTGTCACTCGTAGTCGTGGAGACGAGAGACAAAAGGAGACATCAATTCGACAGCATCAGCTGGCCGTACTTTTTCCCGTGGGTGACCATTGATCAAACAGTTCGATGGATCGTGGCATCTCTCTATCTCATACAAATTCCCGGTTGCTGGCCCAAAGTCACAGGCGAGATTGATGTCGATCTCCTTCCAAATCGAAGTCGGTAGATTTGCGGGCTTACGTACCTGCAAAGAATCTGTCTCATATCTTCCCTTGCGTCGGACGGTGATATTGGACGTGCAATTTTCGTCGCATGTCCCAAATAATGCAGGCATTCAGGTCCATACTCTTCGCCTTTGACGTCGCAAACTACAAAAGCCAACACTATTCCATGGCCGACGGTGCCTAATTATGTTGAAATATGGTAACTATGGCTTCGTTGTGTCGTCTTGCTCAATATCGCATCATCATTAGTGGTAGTTTCCGATCTTAATCTTAAGCTCGACCAACGTAACCCTAATCATAATCCTAATCCTGTCCCTAACCTTACCCTAATATTAGTCCTAACTCTATCACTATTCATAACCCTGTGATACACAAAGCAGTATCACATCATTTCGACAATCTTAATCTTAAATCTTAAACCCTTTACGATGTAGGGGTTATATAGTTGACTATATGATCTTATCCAAAATATTTGTTCGAGTCTCTTTTTTTTCTTTGTTCATTTGACTTTTTCTATTATTGTGAAAGATTAAACCGTTGGAGCTAAAAATAATGTCACCAAATTTACATAAAAATACTAATAAATATTAATATAATAAGTATAAAGTTTGAGATAACTTTATCAGGATTTATCTCTCCTAACGATCATTTAAATGAATTGAATAAGATGTTATGTGTTTGTTTATGACTCTATTTTGTAAAGGTTAAAAAAAGAAATACCCAAACAAATAAAATATAATTATCAAAATAATTATATAATATTTTGAATTTTAAGCATAATTCCAACACATCACGTTCGGTTGTCATTAAATTCTCTGACTCTTTAGAACACCATATATCTTGCTCTTATTAGAGTCAACCTAGTAGAAGTTGATATCTTACCGACATGATATGGATGGTATATCTACTTTGCTATTCCAATTAGGAGACTCATATTAAGAAAATAAAGAGCTAAGATGACTTCGTCCTCCTGCATGCATGGGCCTCGGACTTTAAATCATAAATCTTAAATCCTAATTTCTTTGGGTGTTTATTGATGTATTATTTGTTGAGAGTGGTTAAGCAAAAATAACAAGAAATTGAGTTGTAGCATTCAGAATAAATCATCTATAAAGAAGTTGATATGTTTTTGTTAACTCAATCGTAGCGTTAGGTTTCGAAAATGCTGATGTTGGTCAGTTTTTGATCGAAATGGCTGCAAGATAGCTTGATAGTCCACAAAGTTGGTGCTTTCCCTGTTTCAATGCATCTAAAAAGGGCTTCGGGTTTCTCTTTATCGGAGGAGACTTGAACTTGTTGAGCCCATCGGGAAGAATTATTCTTTGTATTCTTCCATTGCCAATGTCTTTCGCTTCTCAACAAAACTAAGATATAATTGTTAGAGATGTCTACAGAATGACATTGTTAGGAAGGAAGGTTAGAAAATAAGCATTATTATGAATGTTGGAGAAGTCAAAAAAGAGATCGAGTAAAAGAAAAAAATATATATGACATGAGATGCCAAGTGGAGAGAGAGGTGGCATCTTGGTGATAAAGAGATCAGACTTTTAAATCATAAGGAATCGGCAAATACTAATTTTTCATATTAAAAGGTTAGTAAATTTAATATCGATGGATCTTCTTCAATGAGATGAACAAAATACCTATAAATTTATAGGTCAAACAAGATTATCTCTCCTATGTATGTTTGCTCCAATGTGAAACTATGAGTTAAGGCTGATCACGATTTCAAGTGGTTCTGATTTCATCAAATTTAAAGTCAGAATTGAATCGGTTTCAAGTGGTTCAGTTATTGAAATCATCAGTTTAGTTTTAATTTTGATTTGAAAAAGACTAAAGAATTCTACCGAGATTT
Organism: Musa itinerans; assembly: GCA_001649415.1. Lineage (NCBI taxonomy): Eukaryota > Viridiplantae > Streptophyta > Magnoliopsida > Zingiberales > Musaceae > Musa > Musa itinerans. The sequence continues at coordinate 26,936 of LVTN01000744.1, forward strand.
ATATCTAAGTCAATAGATTTTAAATCTAAAATGTTAACTACTGTCGAATCTATTAATGCTTTATTTTTATTTTTTTTATATTTAGTTGGTTTGGAATCATCAGTTTCATTTTTTGTTGCAATCATAAGTGCCTTGCCCCATTTTTTATTCTAAACCATCCGTTAAGATTGGTAAGTATATTTAGGTGTCATAATTATAATTAAATTAATCGATAGAATCTTTATTAAATTAAAACTCTTTAATGAATTATGGTTTCTTCTCACAAATATACATTGTCTCATTGTTTTAGTGAGAAGAAGAGACACAATATTATAGGGGCTCTTAAGGATGATCTTAGGGTTTCTAGAGAGGATTGAGAGATAATTTTTTCAAGTTTACATGAGAGGTACACAAGAGGAGTCGTATTTGAGTAGGGATAACTCGAGAGTCTTATATTTAATATCATATATTAAAGAATTCAATTTTTTCCGTAATATAGATGAGATTTTAAAAATATTATTAAATCTTAAGTCGATTTTCTAATATGTATTTTAGCTTATTAATCTCTATATACTATTTTGGTTTTGAAAATTTTCTCTCTTATGGTATCAAAGCCCAAAAGATTCAGTGATTAAAGATTTTAAAAAAATAATGTTAAATATTTTCGTTAGCTTTACTATAAAGAAATTTGATAGAAAAAATATTTTCACTCTAGATTTTCTTATTCGGTAAGACCTAATAAGAATATTGAAGGGATGAACTAATAAACCAGAAAATATGAGTGACGAAGATTAAGAGGGGCTTGAAGCAAAGTTTATGAGTACTATTCGTCTTTACATCATTGAAAATATTATCAATAATGTTATTGATGATGACTTCATCATATTATTTAAGATAAGTTAGAAAAAAATTATATAGCAAAAAGTTTATCTAACAAGTTATATAGGACAAGGATAAGGTGTTGCTTCTTGATATAGGACAAGGATAACAGAAGATAGAGACTTGATATAGCATGAGGACATATTCAAAGGAATATTGGATAAACTAAAGAAAGTTGATGTGAAGATTAATAAAGAAGATAAGGTGTTGCTTCTTGCATTGCTCGTCGATTCCTATCACAATCCCGTGGAGATGAGACTATGTGAAAACGATACAATAACTTTAGAACAAGTTGAAGAAGTTTTAATGTCTCATATTACTAATAAAAAAGATAAATTTGAGAATATGGATAGTGGGATATTAGCTGCTTAGGGTAGAGATCGATGTGACAAATTTTCTTAAAAGGATAGATCTCAGCATGATAGATCGAGATCAAGACTTAAGTTTTTGGATACTGTTTAGTACTATACATGGAAAGAATATGGATATATCAAGCGTAACTATATGAAAAAAAGAAAAAAGAAGGAAAAAGTCTATGTGCTCTATTGTGATGGATGATGATAGAGATGCTATGGAAATCTCTAAAGTGATGCATCTTTCTAAAGAATTGATTTTTAGATTTTACCTATATTACTCATGTTCTCAAAAAAATTATTTTGATTCATTAAATGACAAGATAATTAATAAATTAAGTTTAAGTGATAACTTTATAATAGAAGTCATGTGTGTTGATAAAATGAAGATCAAAATAAGTGACAGAGAGGTGATTTGACTTATATTGGAAGGATACGAAAGACTCTAATTTTGTTGAATCTTTTGGATTCTTAACGTTATGATTTAATCCTAATGAATAGAAGATTGTATCAAGATGGGATTTGTTGAATCACAATAAACATTAAGTTGATTTTTTTATTTTTTTAGCTCTATAATCTCTAAGTATTTTTTTTTATTTTGAAAATTTTCTCTAGTAGAGAGGTACATACTTTTGAGAGGATTTGATTTACATTCAAAGGATTTGAAAGACTCTAATGTTATGATTTAAAACCAGAGTTAGAGTTTTAAAAATTACTCATGGTTGCATAATCCTAATGAATAGAAGATTGTATCAAGATGGGATTTGCCGAATCACATTAAATATTAAGTTGATTTTTTAATTTTTTTTAGCTCTATAATCTCTAAGTATTTTTTTTATTTTGAAAATTTTCTCTAGTACTCTAACACCATCAAATAGTTAATCTAATTTGATTGGATCGATTAGATTCCAGTTTGAATGGAATCATGAGCTCTTATGCACTGCAGGAAGGGTTCTAAGATAACAAAACTATGACGCCTCTATTATTTATTGCATCAAAGATGATAAAACTATGACAACAATTAATGCTCAAATCTCTTCTCTAAGCCTTTGACACTCTTTTTGCTTCTGGGAGTGTAACAGAGCAGCACTTTGGGCTGCGCATGGGGAAAGACCGTCAAAATTTTATGTTTTTCTTTTGGGGGAATAAATTAGATTTCTTCCTACCTTCTATTTGTTTTGTTAGATGAGTGACCCCTGTTGGTACTTTTGTAAAATTATCTTTCTTTTTTAAAAAATACAATATTTTTCAAAATTATTATATTCATTAAATTGTTCATAGAAATTTAATAGATAATTTAGCATAAAAAAAACCTATAGTTTTAAGTTTTGACTACGATGATGTTCTCTGGTTTTTATAGATAGACAATCTTTTTTTTTTAATTGATAATGCTTTTGAATCGAACTATTTTGAATCATAGATCTGGCTAAGTTCAATCTGATTATCATGATTTAAGTCAAACTATTTCGGATTAAATTGAATTTTGTTGAATTTATGAATGAGTATAACCAATGAATTTTTATCAATCTAATCTAAACTTCTCCAAAACTACTAACACATGATTATAAAATATTTAGTATCATTTTTTCTATTTTTTTTATAATTTTAGGATAAATAAAATTTTAAATATAATATTTTTGGGTTGAATCGATGATGAGTATAACTGATTGAATTTTCATTAAATATTTCTGATTTTTTTCAAAATTACTAAAGTGAGATGGTAATATTTTTAGTATCAATTTTTTTTATTTTTTATATAAATTTAGGATGATTAATTTTTGAAATATGATAGTTTTAGGTTAAGTGTATGATTGAGTGTAACATGATTGTAACTTGAGTATAACCCTTTAAATATTCACTAAACTTATTCAAACTTCTCTAAAATTATTAGGATGAGATATAACATGTTTTATTTTTTATTTTTACATAAATTTAGGGTGATTATTTTTTAAAATAATAGATTTCTGTATTGAATCTATGATCGAATACAATCTTTTTTTATAGATAAACCAAAGAATTGGAGGAAGTGATGGTGTTAGAGTTGGAGGATGAGAAGATGAAGATATAGTAGGAGGAGGATGAAGGTGAGAAGGTGACATTGGAGTGGGGATGGTGGATGGAGGTTAAGGAGAGGAGGAGAGAGAAGAGGAAGCCAATGGGTATACGGAGGAGATGAGGGTAATTTTAATAAATCTAAAAGTAATCTAATTTAATTAAAATAATTAAGATTTAGTTCAACTAGCTTAGTCTGATTCAACTAAAAAAATCAGTTCAATCTTAAAAAATCATGTCAAACCTAATAAAATGATAATTACTTTATATAATTTTATTAAGAATATTTTGATCAAAATAAAAAAAAAATCCCTTTTGCCAAAATCAAATAGGGGGCATCATCTCATAAAAGCCCTTAAATAACAGTTTATTTTAGATAAATTGTCCAAATTAGATCCTTCTATCAATTGGTCCCGCATGTGAAACGTGTCTCCTCCTTAGCCTTACCCGTGCGTCAGATTTTTCTGCACATCCACGAGACGATACGCCATCGATCATTAAAGATCTCAAAGGTCCAAAAGTCCATACCACAATTTTCAACCAAAACCTTCATTTATTTTCTTCCCAAAAAATCATATAAAATGAATTTATTTATTTATTTATCCCTTAAACAATGCCATGCCGCGCCACCAATCCATCATATTAGATAACAAATATTATTATGAAACGGAAATAAATATTTTTATGTGAGCAGTGTCATCGAGGACGAAAACATAAATCTAATGAATGTGGAATCGGACAGTCGAAAGCAGCGCTTGTTTCTCCTCTTCGCTCTCTCCGTGAACGCAGATTTAGATTTGGGGGAGAAAGGGCGAGTGGGCGACACAAATCTGGGGGGACGGATAAGATAGATTGATCGAACCGTATTCAACTGGTGCTCAACCAGCAAGCAGAGTCACGATGATACAATCTCTCGTGACCTTGAAGCTGCTGCCAGGGTTGAATCCCGCGACGAAAGCCACCTCGGGAAGAGGCTGGCCGACCCGTAATATCGTGGAAAGAGGAGGCGGTGGGATCGGAACGAGAAGGCGATGTGCGAATGTTAGGGAGGCGAAAGCAACCTCATCGTCGCTTCCTACCCCTCCGGATGGGGATGGGGATCGGGATCGGGATGGCAAGGAGGAGGGCGAGGAGGGGGCCTCTTCCGCCGCCGCTTCGTTCCTGTTTAGGAGCCAGACGTATGCTTTGCTCAAGCAACAGATGGCGGTCGCGGCCAAGTTCGAGGTGGGCGTCGCTTCCCCTGGCTTCTTCTTCTTATTGAGTTTGTATCCGGACAATCTAGTATTCGATGTTGTCCGTCGATTCTGCTCAAATCTATTCTATTCTTGATGAAATTTTTGCATGGGTTCTTGCTATGAAATTTTGGAAGTATAAACTTGCATGCAACCTCTGCTTAAAAATGACCATGCCTGCAAATCATCAGCATTTGATGCGTGATTATGCTTTGGTATACAACTTTGTAACTGCTCCACAGCTCTACTTTGTCGTGAGGATCTGCAATCTCGTCTGGGTAGTATTTCTTGGCAACATTCATCTTGATTGCTCGTATGGCCATAGACTGGAACTGATAATGGACACATAACAAACTAGTAGCATTACATCACTCGAACTTTTTCCTTTTTGTTGAGGTGGCTGGTGTGTGGATTTTATTAGAAAGATTGGGAAAAATATTTTTATTCGCGAACAATTAGGCATAGTTTCGATAGATGGTAAAATAAGAAAGAGTTATTTAAGATGATACGAACATATGCCAACTAGATTTATAGGCATTGTAGACAAAGACTTAAATATTCTTAATTTAAATAAAAATATTACTTTTGCATAGGTCAACGACGGTAAAATGAAATTCATGTAGCCACCATAAATAGTTCAGGCATTATGGTTTATTGTATATTGTCACCAGTGTCTCTACTCTGCTTTGATGTTTTCTTTAATGTTCTTATACTCTTAAAATTTGACCATTTCCCACCTTTATTTTCATTTCTTTTCCTCTTTTGACACTGAAGATCACGTAGGAGTAGAGGACTAATTAAGTTTTTAGCTGTTTGGCATGTTCTAGTATTGTGCTACTATCAACTGTAAAACTCTCTAATAGATATGTGAGTGGGTATTTTTAGATTTTGACCCATATATATAAATGAGTTCGGCATATCTTACAAAGTCTTAGTCTTCTCTATTGCTATAAGGCTGTTCTGGTTCTGTCAGGACTACAAGGAGGCTGCTAGAATCAGGGATTCCTTGAAATTCTTTGAGGAGGAGGAGCCAGCATTGCACCTTCGCAAGTTGATGAGGAAGGCAATTGAAGAAGAGAGGTTTGAGGTATTATATTATGATATTCTTTTTCATCATGAATTTTTGGTTCTCGCAAAGGCAAATAAGTTGTTCAGATCAAAATATTATTCATGTGGATAAGTATGCTTTTTCGAGCATCCCGAATTGCACATTATTTTGAGACATTAAAATAAAAGGTCACCGGTTGAAAAAATTAAGTGGATCCAGAAAGTGCTGCCCACCCATCTGATCATCAAGTCCTCCAGCAATTGCTTAGTTTGCTATGGTACATCTACAGGCTCATATCTTGGACTACTTTGGCTGTGTGTTGACTTCTTAACGATCCAATTGGACTACCTCCGGTTATATTTTGATGAGTTAACAATATTCTAATATCAGTGTATGCTTGCCAGGATGCAGCCAAATACAGGGATGAGTTAAAGATTATAGCACCACATTCCCTCCTCAAATGTTCGAGTGATGCTACTACTCTGGTAAAATTCCTCTGTGTATTTTGTTTGATTAGTTTAATTTGTGTTCATTATTCATGTTGATGGTTTCATCATCCTTGAATGCTAAGTTTTACTAATGCGTTTACCAGTTCTATTAATTGGTGATTGACTAAATGGGTAATTTTGATAGGAGGCGACTGATCATGCTTGTCTTCTCTCTATGTTTTGCCAATTTTGAGCTTCAAATTTCAGGAGCTTGTTGTCATTAGTTGAATTTTCAAAGTATTTATTTCTTTTTGTGAAGTTGCGATAGTTGCCTTTTAGATCTTGATGATGATTTATTGGTTTATGGCCTCACTATAACCTACCATTTCTCACAGGTTCAAAACCATCTCAAAACATCCTCATAAATCAACCAACAAAGTACTACCATGACAAGCTATTTAATCTTATTTTCATATTAATTTTGGTTCATTTAGAAAATTTTATTTTAGGATGAATGCCAGGGTATCTATCATGAGCAGAGAAATATTTTTTTATTTGATTATATTCAAATGAGGAGAAAGAGGAAGAGAAAGATATTAATAGTGAAAGATACAGATGAATGATAGAAAACATAATAAGCAAAAATGTTAACTGTTAGACTCAATTTTGCTCGAGGGGTAACTTGGAATGAAGTTTCATACCTCCTTAGATAACATATGCAGGTAATGGAATTGCATCATAGGTAATTAAAATGTGACCTTCCACTACTTACATGTTTCGGAGAAACATAATTTATTCATTTGTTAATCTTTGACCACACTCTCTTCCCCCTTTTTTTGGACCCCCAACACAAGAAAAGGCAAAAAAAAAAAAAAGAGAATATAACAACATCTTATATATTAAGGCATAACAGTCATTGGATCTTTCCTTATTCAGCTAAGATATCTTTTATATATGTTTCGAAACTTGTAAAATAATTCTTCAATTAACAATTGAAATCAAGGTTTGCAATACCGTTTTGGATGGTCTGGTACAGACTGTATTTACTGATCCAACAAACTATCAGTACACGAACCAGGATAAACTGGGCGATATGCTCAACACAAAAGTTATATTATCCTGTATAAGGCCTTCAAACTTAGGAATGTAAGTCTCATACTTCACATGTAGACAATGGAATAACATCATCAAAAATTAAATTGCAATCTCACACCAATAACATCATCAAAAATAAAATATTTTCATTCATTCACTTTTTGATCTTCAATTATAATCTTTTCTTTCTTATGGACCCCAAGTACAAGAAAAATAAGATGAAATTATAAAATAGAAAGAATATAATATATTCATATTACACCAATATATACGTCTATGTATCAAATAATTGTAAGCATATACAGTCATATATAAATGAAATGTTATCCTGATATGAACAACTGCATCTGTATCCTTTTGAAAGCTTGTATGCCCCTTTTGAAATCTCAACATTTTAGGGTATTCGAGTGCAAGTCAGGAGTGTTTATATCGAGAGCCGGAGCCATCCATCCAAGTGGCAATACTTTTTTGCCTACAGAATACGAATCAGTAATAATTCACAGCATCCTGTTCAGCTTCTAAGAAGGCATTGGATCATCACCGATGCTAATGGTCGAACCGAGAATGTTTGGTCAGTCAAGTTCTTCTAGATGTTCTTATGTTCTTCGAAAGTTCTTCCTAACTTCTCTTTTTATTCAGGGGAGCAGGTGTAATTGGTGAACAACCTGTTATACATCCTAGGACTGGATTTGAGTATTCTTCTGCTTGTCCATTAAGCACCCCTAGTGGAAGAATGGTATGCTTTACTTGCTATCTTCCCATCATGGAATAATTACAGTTTTTGAATAAGTAAATCATGTTAAAAGAAATATGACATCATACAAGCACACAAATGGCGCTTCTGTCTGTATTCTGTAGATCAACTCTTAACATTTTGCTTTCAAGTAAATTAATCTGTCTTTGATGCCTTTATGATATTTTGTACTCTACATGACAGTTGGTGAATGAGTTAGGGCTTCAATTGACATATAAATTTTCATATTTTAGATCATTTTACCTGATATATTTAAATTTCATCTACATGTACAGGAAGGTGACTTTGAAATGAAGTGCATTGATAAGGTGGGTTCACCAACCTTCAATGTTGCAATTGCCCCATTCTCTCTGTCCATAATGGGGGATGACAATGATGGGCTCCTCTAAGACCAAGCAGAACAGAGCATGACGCTTCGTAAATAAATTGATTTGCTTCTGGGCGTGGATTAGAAGCAGTGGCAGAAGGTTAATCAATGATGTTGTATAATAATAGCTGAGGTGTGTAATATTAGGACACAATCGGTACAAGGTGAGTGCAATAGTGTGTAATGATTGCATACATAGTCAATTTCTCATTTCAAAGATAGTTTCGATATCACAAGTGATACGTCTCAAGTTCGAGTCTACGTGTAAGCGTCATGTATCTTATTTAATATAATAAAAATTTCTTTTACTTTTTGTATAAAAAAGATGGGCTTCGATTTTGAGGTGATATTTGATCATGTAATTATTTGAAATGTATTCTTGGTAGATACAGCACCTCATATTCTTATTTTGGATTGGCAAGTTATCCTTCTTAGCCGTTATATTTAATTTGTCCTGATGGGTAAAGTACCTGGCCATTTTTGTGGTTATATTTTATGATTCCCTATATGATTTTATTTGTTAAAACTTATAAATATAGAGTTTTTTATTTGTTAAAACTTATAAATATGTTGAATTCTTTTCTAATAACTTAAACTTTTGAGATTTACCATTACCTAATTAAAATTTTTAAGATAATATTAGAATAGGTCATGAGTTTGAATTCTACATATCAGATTCTGTTCCACAATGCTTAATTGAGATTATTTGTCTTGCATCTTGTATAAATAGTAATTTGGGCTAAAGTTCATTTGTGTCTCAATTTTTCATTCATTCGCCATTAATCGAGTTAATTACTATTTACTCATATATTAGTTTTTGTTCCACAATGCTTAATTAAGATTATTTGTCCAGCATCGATTCTTCATTTGGGGTAAGCTCATTTGTGTTTCATTTTTCATTCATTCACCAGCTAATTACTATTTATCATTCGTGATTAATTATCTTTAATATTTCAATCTTTATATTTTTAAAAATTATATTGAAATCTCCGTACCAATGAAAGTAAAATATTTAATTTTGTTTCTATTGATACCATGACTTTACTCACGGAAATTATATCTTAGAAGCTTCGTACCGATGAAAGTAAAATATTTAATCTTGTTTCTATTCATACGGTGACTTTGCTCACGGAAATTATATCTCAGAATTGACGACATAAGAAAAAATGAGAATGAGATATAAAGATACTTAATTACAAGTATTTAGCTTCACCAATCATATCATTGGCTCGTTGTACAATTGATTGTGTTGATTACTCAAATTGCAGAGCAGACCGGTGAACAACAGAACAGTTCTCCAAATTCACAAATGTCTCGATGCTCGAGTTCTCAGCATTTCCTTCACTAGACGCATGAAAGCATCTGAACACGGTACCAACTCCTTCATGATCATGTCATCATAGAGGAGAAGCGCCCTCCGCACATCACCCTCGATACAATACCCTGTGATCAACGAATCATACATGCAACTCGTGGGCACCAATTCCTTCGTCGTCCTCCCGATGCTAAGAAACTTCTCAGCCTCATTGACCTTTCCACATCGACACAGGTTCCTGATCATGGACGTGTAAACAACGGGATCAGATCCGATGCCCCTGTGCTCCATTTCGAAGTACAGTTGAAGGACTTCTCGAGCATTTCCAGTATCCCCATACCCATTGATGAGGCTCAGGTACATGTCCCGGTCGGGGACGAGTCCCTTCTCCAGCAAAGAAGTCAGCATTCGATTGGCCTCCTCGACCTCCCCGGTTTTGCAGAGTGTGCTCAGTATCTCATTGCAAGCGCTGCAACTTGGCATGAACCCGTCGTCGAGCATCTTCTCACAATGCTTCAAGCTCTCCTCCCTCCTCCCGGTTCTCGACAGCCCCACGATCAGATGATTGTAAGTCTCGTCGTACGGTCTCAGTCCCATCGACAGCATCTCTTCCATCAGTCGAACAGCCTCTTCGATGCTTCTCTCGGAGTAGGATCCTATCAAGGAAGTATAAACGAAGGAATTCAAGCTGCAACTTCTGTTGATCATCTCGTTCCGTGTCTCGTATGCCGAATCTAAGTTGGGCATCTTGCAGTAGGCAGATATTATCAAAGAATAGGCGATGTCGTCGAGCACCATGTTCCTCTGTAGCATTCTCTTCAACAGCATGATCGCTTCTTCGGCCCTGCCCTCCTCAATGATCCTGAAAGCCAGTGCGGCATTCACGATCACGCCGGGAGGACAACGCTTCCCGTGGATCCTATCCAGAACGCCCACCATCTTTGGCAGAACCCCCGCCTTGCACATCACGTCAACCATGACCTGCGTCGTGGCTTTGTTGGGGTGTATCCTTCTCACCAACATATACTCAAACACCTTCCAGGCCAAGCCACTCTGACCGGATCTCTGTGCCACGCGCAGCATCGTGTTGAAGCTGATTAGACTCGCATCGAATCCGCGGTCTCCCAAGTATCTGCAAGCGTCGAAAGCTGCCCCGATCATTCTCATGTTCGAGTACGTCTGCAGCAGCAGATCGAAAACGCGGCGTCCGGGGAGGACAGCTTCGTAATTACTCAGAAGCACCTCCGCGACCGAAGAACCCCGGGCGTACTTGCCGATTGCCGATTCCAGCAGCGCCCGCGCGTCGACGAGAAGCCCGGCGCGGACGAGGATGTGAACGATGAAGCAGTAGGAGCGCAGGTCGTGCTCGAAACGCCTGGTCCGGGATGACCAATGGAAGAAAGTCAGCGCCTTTTTGGCGTCATCAGGCTCCTTGAGATCGAGAAGCACGCTCTCCACAAGGGGTTGGGTGAGTTCTACGGATCCAAAACTGGTGGTTAAGCTGTCAAAGCTCCAGCCTTTGCTCATCGCGCTGGTGATCACGAAGGAAATCTCAGGAAAGACGGGCTCTTTGTGTTGTCCGGCGCGGTGAGGAGGAGAGAGGAGGGTTCGGCAAGCACAAAGGGATCGGTGGCGAAACTGGCGGCTTTGAGCATTTGTCGCCAGGGGTGGAACGCGGCGGAGGACGCAGGCGACGCTTCGAACGATGACAGCACACATGGAACTCATTCCCTAAGTAAACAACTTGAGCGATGCCGGGACGGATTAGGGTTAAAGGTCGCCCGAACGCGGACACCCTTCGGCTTCTCTTCATCCTTTTGCTCGTCTCATCTCCTCCTCTATACTTACTCAAAATAATAGAATTAATGGCTTCATTTGATTCCTATTAACTCGGTGATCAATTAAATCCTATTCAAACCAAATGGAGCTCAAATGAACAATTAATCTATTTAAATTAATCTCAAATATTTAATCATAGTTCAAGCTCTGTAAATTTCGCGACCAATTATGGCAAAAATATCTAACATAGGGGAACCCGCGAGAGAGAAATATCTATGTCTCCATCCTTTAGCAAACACAAATATCTTAGGGGGGAATGGACTGCGGCAAGTTCGAAGAGTGCAATCTTAATTGTCTCCTCCATCGGCGATCAATTACTAGAAAATGATATCCTGTAGCAGAAATCCAGGAGCCTTTGCCTTCTCGATGCCCGATAAGCCTGGGAAGGTTGATCGCACCCTCCATTTCCGGTCAACCAGGACGACAACAGTGTACAAGTACTCACTCCTAGCTGAAGAATCTGTTTGGTACTCGAGTTTCAAGCTGGAGACTGAACTCTCATCTTCTCTTTTCTCATTCGGCTACTGCTTGTGTTGTGATTCTCCTGGTTTCCAGTGCTCGATCGAGAGGGGCAGCCACCGGAATCAGATGTTGCAGCGGAAAGAAAGGCCGAGAGGATTCCGTGCCGAGGAATTACTATGAACTGCTTGGGGTCTCTACTGATTCCACCCCTCAGCAAATCAAGGATGCCTACCGGAGTTTACAGAAGAAACACCACCCAGATATCGCCGGCCAAAAGGTCTCTTACTGGTATTTTTGAGGCTGAAATCTTCCATGATCAGAACAGTGACTTGAATGAATTCATTCACTCTGGTACCTGTTCTATCTCAGGGCCATGACTACACGCTGATGCTGAACCAGGCGTATCGTACATTGATGAGAGAGGAATCAAGGTCAAGATACGATACCGCTTGCGGCAGGAGATCTGAATGGTCTGGGAGCAACTATTCTGGGTTAGGTTACAGTTCATGGAATGGACCATCGGGATCACAAGCTCTCTTCGTAGATGAACACAGATGCATAGGTGGAAACCTCCTGAAATCTCAGTCATCACACGTGCTTGTACTGTAGGTACGAAAGTTCTGGTCGCTGTTGTCATATATGTTGGGTTGCAGGTTGCCGGGAGTGCGTCCGTCATGCAAGCGAGACGTTCGAGATGGATGAAGCTTTTGGGAGTGCTCGCGTCAAGGTTCAGTTCGGAGACCATGCCAAGAACATAGAGGTAAACTTGCTACTACATGAGCTGAATCAATGCCCACGCCACATTTGAGGCTGTGTTCTGTGGAAGATTTGAGAGGGTTTCGAGCGCAGGTTTCAGTCGATTCATGCCCCGTCAACTGCATCCATTGGGTGGACGCAGAAGAGCTGCCATTGCTGGAGTTCCTGGTTCGCCCGCAACCCAAGAAGGCCTACGGTGTCTTTGGAGGAGGATGGGAGAGGCCTGCAGATGTTTTTGCTGCTTCCAAATCCTTGAAGAAGCAACTCAAAGAGCAAGAAGAGAAGAAACACAACCGGGATCATAAAGGTACAAACAGTAGCTTCTGACTCCTATCTTTTTCTCAATCAATGAGACAATCTCTAGCCTCATGGAACATATTAATGTAAGCAACATACAGAAATCTACTTGATTCCGTGAACTTTGATGCAGTTTTGCTGATATCACTGCAGGAGATGCAGAGATAGAACCGGAGACACCAGCCCAAACAAAAGCGAGATATCACGCCAGTATGAAGCTGCAGTTCCAAGAACTTCTTCAAATGTTTGGTCGTCTGGGAGAATTCTTCGTTGCAGAGGAATCTAAGGAGAAATAGATTCAAGAAATGGATTGGTGGCACGTAAATGAAACTATGTGACGGCATCTTATTGAAACAATCATGTATATATAGTGATGGAAACATATGGTTAGAACTCTTTGGTGTTGATACTTATGACTTACTTTATATATGATGAATTTGTTTTATACTTTAAATATATACTTAGAATTAGTAGGTGATAAGGGATCATTTGATCGGTCGATCATTGATGTGATCGATAGGCTCGTAAAGAAACAATGAATGTACTCGTACGATTCTATCCTTTCGTAGTATATGAGCTCCAAAAGACATATATGAGGGTAAGGAAGACATGATAGACTTATGAGCACGGATTTATGAGTCATTGGTTCTTATATTCCTCAATCAACGTGGGGTTAAATGATTTTATCATGTGAAACTAAATAAGTAGGTGATAGTAAGTCTTATAAACAAATATTTACTTCTCAGGTGAGACTAAATCATAAATGTCACAATTCTAATCGATCAAGAAATGATATTTTAATTTTGAAAAGGGGATAAATGAAAATTTTGCTTTCCATGATTCTTCCCAATTTGGAGCTCCGACGGATTGAAGCGTTCCTTATCGGCGGACCATTATGCCCTGGACATTGTTCCGGCGCATCCGGTCTCCGATGTCATTGCAAGCGAGCGATTGCCGGCGGTGAGCGATGTCATTGCAAGCAATTGTCGATGCTGCGCGAAGAGGAGGAGGAGAACGCGAGCGAGCATTGGGAGGGGGTGCGGATGGCAGCCTCTGCCGGCTCATCCCTCTTTCTGACCTCTCCATCGCCGACGCTGATGGATCCGGGCTTGCGGGCCTCGGCAGGGTTGCTGGGATCGTCGTGGCCATGGATTCCGCGGAGGAGGGCGGCGACGTCCTTCATGGTGGGGCGGTCGTCGGGGCGGGTGCTGGTGCAGAGGAGGGCGATGCCGAGGGCCTGGAGCATCTCCTGGACCTGGGGGTCGGCACGACCCTGGAGCCTGGGGTCCACCACCTCCGCCGGGTCACGCTTCCTCCTGAGGTGGTCCTGCACCCACTGCACCACGCTCTGCCCCTCCCCGAACGCCGGGTCCGCCGGCCTCCTCCCCGTTATCGTCTCCAGCAGCACCACCCCGAAGCTGTACACGTCGCTCTTCGTTGTGATCCTCGTCATGCACCCGTGCTCTGTTCCGCGCAGAGCAAATGCAGGAATTAGTGGACGCGATGACAACTCGGATTAGCTGTATGATCGAGCCAACAAGAAGAGAAGATGATGAAGGACAAGACTTGAGCTCACCGGGAGCAATGTAGCCGTAAGAGCCAGCGAATGCGGGCGTGTGGGAATCGCGCCTGTCCGCTCCGCCGTCGTCCACCACTCGAGCGAGGCCGAAATCCGCGAGGCAAGCTTCGTACCGCTCGCCCAGGAGGACGTTCTCCGTCTTCACGTCGCCATGGATGATCGCTGGCACGCAATCGTGGTGCAGGTAGGCAAGCCCCTCCGCCACCCCGACGGCAATCCCCAGCCGCACCTCCCACTCCACCGCCGCTACCGTGCCTCCGCCGTGGAGCAGCCCGCCCAGCGTCCCGCTCGGGAGATAGTCGTAAAACAGTAGCCGGGAACGGCGGTTCGCCGCCCACCCAAGCAGCCGCACGATTTTCCGGTGCCTCACGCTCGCCAGGGCTCCAATCTCGCACGCGAAGGCCGCGGCCGCCGCCTCGTCACCTGTGCGGAACTTCTTGACGGCGATCAGCGCCCCCGTGGCCGGGATCCTCACACGGTACACCACCCCGGACCAACCCCGGCCGATGACATTCGACGCCGTGAGTCTCCGGGCCACATCGACAACACCAATCTCCATCTTCTGGTACAGAGTCACCTCCCACGGCGGCGACAAGTCGCCGTCCTTCTCCTCGTCGTCGCACCCGTCCTCGCGGTGGGCCCTTCTCCTGCTAACAAGGGCGATGGCCGCCGTGGCGAAAAGCACGACCGCAGCCGAAAGGAGCACCGCCGTTGCGACGCGGCCAGCCCTCCGCGCGTTGATTCGGTCGCTGACATCGTCGAAACCGGAGCAGCGAGCGAGGCAGAGTTCTGGGTTGCCTTCTAAGTCGCCGATCGGGAGCTTGGAGAAGAAGACGCTGTCCGGGACGCGGCCGGAGAAGTTGTTGAAGGAGACATTAAGGGCAACGAGGTTTTCGAGGGCGGCCAGGGGCTGGAGGTCACCCGAGAGCCGGTTGTGGGAGAGATCAAGTACCCCGAGCCGGATGAGCGCTGCGAACTCGGCCGGTATCTGGCCCGAAAGGTCGTTGCAGCTCAGATTCACGGCGATCTCCAACGCCATTATCTTGCCAATGGCCGCTGGGATCTCGCCGGAGAGCCCGTTATTGCTCAGATCCAACAGCTGGAGCCGCGAGCAAGAGCCGATCGCAGGCGCGATCTGGCCGGAGAACTGGTTCCTCGCGAGAATAAGCTTTGTGAGTGAGGTCAGTAAACCGATAGCCGGCGGCAGATCCCCGCCGATGGAGTTATCGGAGAGGTCTATGTACTGCAGCGATACGAGGCCCTCGAAGAGCCCATCCGGTAGGCTGCCGCCGATGTTGTTGTCGTGGAGATCGACGAAGGTCAGATTCCGGCACCCCGCCATCAGCCCAGGGATGGCTCCGGTCAGCCGGTTCGAGCTGAGATCTAGGAAGCTGAGGTTCTTCAGCAGGCCAATCTCCGGCGGAATCGCTCCGGTGATCCCGTTTCCGTTGGCTCTGAAGCGGACAAGAGACGAGCAGTTGCCGACCTCTGGCGGGATTGGGCCCGACAAATCGTTGTCCAGGAGCAGCAGCTTGCTCAGGCTCCTCAGCCGGAAGATTCCCTTGGGGATGAAGCCAGTGAGATTGTTCTGCGACAGGTCCACGGCCTCAAGATTCTCGCAGCCGCCCATCTCCGGCGGGATTCCCCCTGTGAGCCGGTTAGCCCAGAGGTACAGCGTCCGGAGCTTCACCAGCAGGCCGATTTCTGCTGGTATCCCGCCGGAGATCAGGTTGTTGTCAAGCTCAAGGTCGGAGAGGTTCCGGCAGCGAGCGATCTCCGGCAGTATCGGGCCTGATATCTGGTTCACACTTAGCTGGAGCTCCCGGAGGTCAGTGATGTTGCCGAGGGTGGCGGGGATCCTCCCCGTCAAGCCGTTCATCGAGAGATCAACCACCTGAAGTTCGCCGCAATCTCCGAGCTCCGGTGGGATCACGCCTACCAGATTGTTCTGCCAGAGCAGCAGGTTTCGGAGCTTCTTGAGCTGACCCAGCTGCGGCGGAATGGAACCCGAGAGAGAGTTCTCGTAGAGGTACACGTTCTGCAGCTCCGCGCACTGGCCCAACTCTGGCGGGATTGGGCCCGAGAGCAGCGCGGTGTAGATGGCCAACGTCTGGAGATTCCTCAACGCTCCCATGCTGGGGGGCAGCGGACCGGAGATGCCGGTCTCCGCGAGGCCGATGATGACCATGCTGGTGCAATTGCCAATCTCCGGGGGCAATGCACCTCGCAGGTTCTTGTTCCCTCCCGCCCGGAATACCTCGAGCCTCGCGAGTTGCCCGATGGTCGGCGGAATCTCCCCCTCGAGCTGGTTGTCGTAGACGACCAGCCACCGGAGCAGCGAGAGGTTGCCGATGGAGGCCGGAATCGGTCCCTCGAGTCGGTTGGAGTTGAGATAAAGGCGCTCAAGGCGGCTTCCCGGCCGGCACAGGCCGTCGGGGATGGAGCCCGTGAGCGCATTGTCGCTGAGATCCAGGTGGACCAGTCGAGGGAGCTCTCCCAGCTGCGGCGGGATGGGGCCGGACAGATTAGTCCCGGAGAGCACCAGCTTCGAGAGGGAGCTCGCCAGCGCGCTCAGGTTGGCCGGCACGCCGCCCAGCAAGTCCACGTACTGCAGAGTCAGCTCCACCACTCGCCCGCTGGCGTCGCAGGTGATGCCATACCACCGGCACGGGCTCGCGTCGTTCGGGTTCCAGTCAGCAAGTACATCATCATTACTGCTATCACCATTCAAGCTCCGCTTCCACGAAAGCAGCGCCTCGCCCTGCAGGTCGATGGCGCGGGCGTCCATGGATAAGAGAACAGAGCACACCAGTAGCTGGAAGAAGCAGGAGGAGGAGGAGGCCCTCCACACGCTTCCAGCTTCGCCAGGCATCACTACCATGGACTACTACTATATTCACTGGCGCTCTCTTTTGCTGCCGGTGAAAGAGGAGAGCGTGGAGGATGTTGACGGAGGGAAACGAGGAGCGGCAGTAGAAAGAAGAAAGGGAAGAAAAGGAGAAGAGAGGTCCGACAGTGGCTTACTATCACATATATACATAATAAATATAAATCACCTGCAGCGCTAACATTGAGAAGACCCAGAATCTCCGGATCCAAGACTTCCAGCCGGGCAATGAGCAGATGAGAACACAACCCGAGGTAACTTCTTGCAGACGTTTGCGCTGTCACAAATGCTAAGCAAGAGGCAGAGCAGTAATTTTGATGGAGAAGATTCCCCAGCGTGAGCATAATGGTAGTAGCTATGAGCAGCATTAAGCGTCTCGTGACAGACAGAGGCAGTCTTAATTTAAGCCAACATTAACGCGGATCCCGATTCATCTTTTGTCATCGACAATTGATGTTCTGTTCCTCGCTGAACTCAGTACCACGAAAGCTACAATATATGCGGGTCACACACATCTAGATCCGCTGTGGATTCAAGCACCGATAACATGCTGACTCATCGGGATCTGATTCCAATTAGGTCAACTAATCTTGTCAATCTCAAATCTACGGGGACTCATTGACATGATACCTACCATATGTACAAATATGACTGGGAAGCTACAGTGTGTTGTCGTACGGTCGGCTTTAATATATAGAACGTTATCGGGAGTCGACTAATTGAAATGCGATGTCGCTTTATCACGTGAGACGGTGGGGGCGCTTTGCCCGCCTGCTCGTGACGGTAGGTTTTGTTTAGGGAGAGCAGTGTGTGATGGATGGCTAGTGGTGGGAGCATATGTGTGTGTGTGGGTGCTTACATAGTAGGAGAGTACGGTTGGGATTTCAAACCTGACATGGTTACGATAATAATTGCAACCATCAGGGCCTCTGGTGGTGACGTGATGGATGATGAGGAGGATGGGAATCTAGGCACGAGGGAGGGGAGTGGGTAGGTCACATGCGATGAGAGAGAGAGAGAGAGAGAGATGGTGGAGTGATCATGGAGGTCGTAGTCTACGCTATTTTATTTGATGAACAGAGTAGCTAATCCGATTCAATTAGGTTTGTTCGATGCGGTCATGTGGTCTCGTACAAGCCTATTGTAGGGATTTTTTTGTCGATGGGCGGGTGAAAGAAAGACACTAAACAAAACCCACCGATTGGAACCGAATTAGAATTCTCAATTTCGATTCCAATTTTAATTTTAATAAATTTAATTTTTTTTATTCAAATCGAATCGGATTATTAATTCGGTTTCTATTTGATAGTGGTGTTTCTAATTTTTTTGGACATGATTTATCACCAAAACTTTTAAAAAAATTAACACATAATTTTTTTTTTAATTTAAATGATATTTATGATATTTACATGTGAATATCACTTATGTAATAATTCGAGGACTTGATAAATACAACACATCTTATATCAACATCTAATTTTATTTTAAATAAAATAAAAATTAAACCGATTTGATCCTCGATTTCACACCAATATATAAACAACGTCCGTACCTTATTATGATACCAAAAGAGGCTAATACAATAGTAAACAAGTTGTCTAGATTTATTATTGTGTAGCTCATTAGGTGTTAGACCTTCATGTGTATCATCATGATCTCCATGTGCCTACCTATTAGACTGTAGCTAAGCCATTTGATAAGCCGGTTAAGAAGGCTAAATCACAACTTTTGATATGGTCTTTCGATAAACCATGTAGCTCATTAGGTGTTAGACCTCCATGTGTATCATCATGATCTCCATTTGCCTACCTGTTAAGACTGTAGCTAAGCCATTTGATAAGCATGTTAAGAAGGCTAAATCACAACTTTTGATACGGCCTTTGGATAAATCAAGTATCGAATTCATTAACATATATATATATATATATTCATATTTATCTCATCAGGAAGCAATTAAGCCCCAAAACATAACACACAAGCATTGATCATAAGGACCCTCGAAATAAGCAATCTACAAGAGGAGGGAGGGGGGTGTGCGCCACATGGAAGAATGATTGGAACGGACTCCTAAATCAATTGGAAGTCTATCTTAGTGGGCATTACTTATTGAGTGATCGAAGAGGAGGGATCCCCTTATGAGACACTCTCCGGGTTTTGCGGCTATTGCCCTCACTGCCTTTCTCTCTTTCGGCACACACTTTATATTATGGGAATAATTACCATCATCTCTTTCTTGTTCTTTTATGTTAGCGTATGGGATGTGACACTTGATCTGTGCGTGGAGTATATATTCTGTGTTGTTGCTGTCATCCATCACCAGCATTCTTCTTGGCATTTCGGCGTCGGGGAGATTTCATAGGAGGCGGCTTCGATCGGGCTGCGTATGCGCTTTTGTAGTGCTAAAACGTCTGTTTCGATGTTACATCAGTCAATCGAAGATGGACGCAACGCGCAAAATGTGTGCAGGATTTGTGGTCTCCTTTATGTTGTGGCATGGCCGGATTGAGTTGCTCATACGGTGGAGTTTATTTTGATGATAAAAAAAAGAGGAAAAATACCACTGCTATCGGATTAGTAAATTGATGTTATCCCATTTGAAGGTACTTTGACTAATAAGATTTTGATAGATCGTTATGAGTTCGAATCTTATTTTTATTATTTATTTTTACAAAAAAAAATATGTTAACAACTTTTCGATATATATACGGACAAGTAATGATAAAAGGATGATAAGATTTTCATATTAATTAAATTTATTTATATTATTGATGATTGAATTTTTTTTCTTTTTTCTTATTCTTCGATCATGTTTTGTAGAAAATGGTACGAACAAGATAGATGACTCTTAACAATCAAACTGTTCCCACTTTAATTGAAAATCATATTTATGATCTTTTGTTAAAATTTGAAGGGCAAGAATAATCCAAGTAATATATATTAGTGTCAAAATTAATCGTTAAACCATTTTGTAAACTCCTGATCAGATATATTTTTGAAGATTGTCATATCTTCAGAATTAGATCTACTTTTCAGGATAATTCTCTTAAGATGAGTTTATCATATTTATGTAGAGGTTTGATATTATTATTTATAGAATTAGCATCGAAAATGTGTCCGATAACTTTGTCACTAGGATGACTTTGAGATTAGTGCTTAAAAAGATGTTTCAAGTATTTAACTATACTCTAAATATTTCTACTTTTGAAGTGATGAAGAAAATATTCACGAAATAAAATATATTTCATAAAATATTCTTTCCTATAGTTTATGCTAATTTAACCATGATCAAATTCTATATAACAAGTTTTATCCCGAACATGAGCTAAGAGATAAAAGAGGAAATAGGAGACATCATCGTATTTGATAAATTTAATGATTAATCCTTGTTAGTTTAGCAAGTCTCACATAGTCCTATATCGAAAAAATCAAACTTGTTATCTCCTATTAAAACTATAAATAAGGGCTTGGGCTTTGAAGCCATATGCACCATAAGAAAAACCTAATTATCAATTTGGGTTTACCTACTATTAAGTCCACACTTAGTTAAAATAGTTTGGGCTTAAAGTTTAGGTTTTTTCTTGTTTAGTAGTCTCAGGTGTTTTTTGGTCTACGAACATTTTCCTAAGGCATTTGTAATTGTCCCTTTTATAGTAAGAGTTTTGCTCTTCCATCCGTGGATGTAGGTCAATTGACCGAACTATATAAATATGGTTTCCTTGTCTCTTTTTATTTTTTTTGCTTTATTATCTTTATTGGGTTGCCAAAATTATCCTTTGGTAAATTTCCTGGGGCTAGCTCTTACAAACTAGTATCAGAGCCTAGTTTCGGGATATTTTGGTAATGATGACAATAACAAAGATCGTTGTCGAGAAATTTGACAGAAATGTCAACTTCGGCATGTGGCAACTTAAGATGGAGGTCAGGTTTTACGGGAGGTAGCTATGGAGACTACGACTCAGAGCATGTGGGACAAGCTTAAAGCTTTGTATATGAAGAGGACGATGGAGAATCGTCTCTACTTGAAGCAGAGTTGGTATATACTTCAGATGACTGAAGGTACTTCTATACTCTCACATCTTGATAAATTTAATTCCTTAGTTATGGATTTGAAGAATATAGATGTGAAAATTGATGATAAGGATAAGGCCCCATTACTTTTGTGTTCTCTTTCCCAATCCTTTAAGTATTTTCGTGATACTATGATTTATGGAAAAGAAACAATTTCGTATTAGGAAATTAAATCCGTACTAAAATCTAAAGAGCAGATAGACAGGGATATCATTGGGGAAAGTAGAGGGAATCAGGCTGAGGGTCTGTTTGTCAGGGGTAGAATGGATAAAAAGGAATTTAACAGTAGTAGATCTAAATCTAGATCTAAATCCAAACATAAAAATTTAGAGTGCAGATATTGTCATAAAATGGGGCACATTAAGGCTGATTGCTTTAAATTAAAAAAATAAATTAAAGTAAAAAGGAAAATTTATTGAGAAAACTATTGAATCCGCTGAAGCTAGCATAGCAATTGATGAGAATGTTGGAAATATTTTTTTTTCTACTGAAGACAGGATGAAGTCTAAAAATGAATGGATTTTAGATTCGGGTTGTTCTTATCACATGTGTCCTAATAGAGATTTGTTTTCCACATATGAATCTTGTAATGGTGGAATTATTTTGATGGGCAATAATACTGCGTGTGATGTTGTTGGTAGAGGCATAATCCGAATTAAAATGCATGATGGTATTGTGAGGACACTCACTAATGTTAGACATGTTCCTGATTTGAAAAAGAATCTCATCTCTTTAGGCACCCTAGAGGCTCTTG